>PVJO010021088.1:0-30751 GCA_004026905.1 Hystrix cristata | reverse complement strand
ATAGCTATTCTTTCTGGAGTGAGATGATATCTTAGTGTTGTTTTGATCTGCATCTCTCGAATGACCAATGATGTTGAACATTTTTTCATATATTTATTTGCCATTTTTATTTCTTCATCTGAGAAATGTTTATTCATTTCAGATGCCCATTTTTGGATAGGGTCTTTAAATTTGGGGGGTTTGATCTTTTTGAGTTCTTGATATATTCTGGATGTTAGACCTTTATCTGAGGGACAGCTGGCAAAAGTTTTCTTCCAGTTTGTGATTTTTCGCCCTACTCTATTAGTAATTTCTTTTGCCATGCAAAAGCCTCTTAATAGGATGTGGTCCCAAGCATCAATTCTTTGAATTGTTTCCCGTGCAGCCTAAGTCTTGGAAACAACCTAAATGCCCAACAACTGATGAATGGCTAAAAAAGATGTGGGTTTTCTACACAATGGAGTACTACACCGCCATAAAAAAGGATAAACTACAGTCATTTGTATGTAAATGGATGTTCCTGGAGAACATACTATTAAGTGAAATAAATCAGACACTTATTAGTACACATCGAATTGTTTCTCTGATATGAGAAACCATAAGTGTAAATTAGAACAAAGGGGTAGAATAGATATTTTGTTTAAAAAAAAAAGAGAGAGATAGTATTCAAAAGAGAGAACTAGATAGGGAAAAGGGGGATAAAGAAAGAAGGTTAAAAGAAAAGTAAGATGAAAGGGGAAAAAATGGTAAAGTGTAGCTACACTTGTTGCAAATAGGGAGGGGTGGGTGAATGGAAGGGAGGGGAGGGGAAGGGGAAAGGGGTGAAAACCAAGATGTATCATGTACAGGTACAAAATAACCATGTTGATTATGATCATTGTGTATACAATGTACCAATACATATTCTTGGTAAAAATAATAAAAAAAAAATTTAAAAAATCAGTGTACCAAAATGTACAAAGTTGTGATTTATATAGGATGAATAACTCTAGAGATCTAATTGACAACCATTTCATTTTGTATATCAAGGCATCATGTGTATATTTTAAAAAATCAGAAATCTGAAATCAATATACATGCATTTCTACATACCCCATGAAGTGAAGGAAAATGTCCATAAACCGTATGTTCAACAAGGGATTTGTACCCAGAGTAAAAAACTCTTGCAATGCATTAGTAAAAAGACAACCCAGTTAACAACTGGCAAAAGACTTAAACATTTATCTAAGCCATATATCCACATGATCGCTAAGCACATAAAAAGATTCCCAAAATGATTAATCATGAGGGAAATCCAAATCATAATCTCAATAAGAGAACACTTTATACCCAGCAGAATAGCTACAATAAATAAGACATGATAAAAAAGGCTCTGGAACATTTGAAACACACTGCCAGTGAGATTGTAATATGGTATCACTACTTTGTAAAATAGTTTGCCAGTTTTTCCAAATCTTAATCATAGTTATCTATGACCCAGAAATTCTACTTCTAGGCATCTGCCTGTGAGAAATGAAAGCATACCTCTATGCAAACGTTACTTGAGTGTTCACAGTAGCGTCTTTCATAATAGCTACCAAGGGAAAGTAGCCCACATGCCAACCAACTGCTGAATGGATAAGTACAATGCGGCATGTACCTACAATGAGGTTCTGTAATGTGCTACCACCTAGATTGGCCAAAAAAGCAATATAGTAAATGAAAGAAATCAGATGAAAAAGAATACATAAGATCTGATTCCATTCAAATGAACTGTCCAGAACAGGCAAATCAATAAAGACAAAATAGTTTAGCAGTTGCTTAGGGATAATGGGATTGTGACTCCCAGGTATGGGTATGGGGTTTCTTTTAGTGGTATTAGAAATGTTTCAAAATTAGATTGTGATTTTTGTACAACCCTACAAATATACCACAAAATCCATTAAATTGATGCTCAACACCATGAATTTTATGGTGTATAAATTATATTCAAATAAAGTTATTTTTAACTCTCGGTTCATATCAATGTTAAATATAATTAAAGTACATATTTTAACTTTACTTGGGTATGGTCTTTCTAAACCAATATAGGTTTATTGATTAAAGGAACTAATGTTTCTACATATTTATCAAAAATATAAGTCAAATCATTTTGATGATGAATTCATATTTCAACATTATGTTTTAGAGTTTGTCAGATTGTAGATAATTTCTAAGATCTTTAGGTAGCTTAAAACCGTGGACTGACATTGAGTTAATTAATGGACACTGGGTGCCTTGATATTTATTAAATAAAATGGAATAGTGAAACATGGGTTACTAACCACAATTTTAAGCTTACATAATCTTGTTTATTTACTTGTACTACAGGAAAAATGTATCTTTGGGTCTATTATACAGTTCATTTTTAAGCCTTCTCCACTGTTGGTGGGAATGTAGGCTGGTCCAACCATTGTGGAAATCAGTGTGGAGATTCCTCAAAAAACTACAACTAGAGGTTCCATTTGACCCAGCTATTCCTCTGTTTGGTATCTTCCCTGAAGAATTAAAAACATCATACCACAGTGATATATGTACATCCATGTTTATAGCAACACAGTTTGTAATAGCTAAGTCTTGGAAACAACCCAAATGCCCACCAAATAATGAATGGCTAAAAATGTGGTTTTTCTAAATGTGGAGTATTACTCTGCCATAAAAAGGATAAACTTGAGATATTTATAGGTAAATGGATGTACCTTGAGAACATACTCTTAAGTGAAATAATTCAAACACTCATGAGTACATACCGAATTGTTTCTCTGGTATGAGAAACTGTAAGCATAAATAAGGACAAAAAGGTGTAATAGATACTAAGTAAAAGAAGGATAATATTCAACAGGGAGGAGAATTAGAAAGGCAGGAGGGGGAAAAGAAGGAAAGGATAAAGAAAAGAAATAAAGCTACTGTAAATAGGGAAGGGAGGGGGAGGGGAAGGGAGGGGTGGGGGAAGAAGGGGGAAGAAGGGGGAAACCAAGATGTATCAGGTACAGATACAAAGTAACTATGATGAATGTGATCACTATGTATACAATGTACCAATACATGTTCTTGGAAATAAAAAGTTCATTTTTGTAACTTTGAGGAGATGTATAGGGATATGTATGGCTATAGAAAGCTATTGTGTATATACATGAGCTTTGATATCAGCTAGGAAATATAACTACGACTGAGCTTCCCAAAGGGGAGAATAACTTTTTCCTAAACCAGCAGCAGTCTGGGTATTGTTGCCTCCAAACTCTTTGCTTTCTTCAAAGTTGTTGAATTCATGTTTTAAGAGTTCAGTCTGAGGTTCCTTATGAAAACTTGTAGCAACACAAATTTAAGGGCTCTCTGGTAAATTAACTGTCTTTGTGCACCTGGGTACACAAGCCAAAGCTAATGAGGCTAGCTTTTCTCTGTGGTAAGAGTAATCTCTTGAGATTAATTTTCCTTAGGAGTAGGGAGAAGACAATAGGGGAAAACTATGAACAAGTGGGTCTATAGTATACCTTTCTGAGTTGGATTCTGATTTTATGGGGGTTATTTCACAACTCTAAGTAACCATGATGAATGTGATCATTATGTATACAATGTACCAATACATGTTCTTGGTTTAAAAAAAAAATTTGAAAAGTATCCGTAAGATTCTCCTTTGAGCTGATTGAGCCACCTAAGTTTGCCATTAAGCAAAATCCTATTTCGTATTCGCATTACAAGATCATGATTTTGCCTTTTTTCCCACTTGCTTGCTTCCTTTTTCGTTTGAAAATTTTCTTGACACTACTGTTGAAGAACTGACTTGCATACCTTGAAGAGGTTATTGTATGATGAAGGCTGCATTTCAATTCAGTAAGGCAAAGACTGTTGAGCTTGTAAATGTCACTGGTATAATGGGGCTCCCTTTCTGAGAGAGAGCCCAGCTAGAACCCATAAATGACAGTATGTGCAAAAATGAACTCTAGGTGGATTAAAGATTTGAATGTAGAAAAGTAAAATGTATTATTCATGTGTAAGTTTACATTTTAAACTACTAGAAGACCAAGACAAATTTTAATAAGTTTGGAATGACGGAAGTCTTCCTGAGCAGGACAGGAAACTCTGCTGCCCCAATATTAAAGTTCTAACCTTTACCTCTCATACAGATGATAGGGGATTCTTATCCACTGAACTAGTAGTAAAAGGACAAACAGTTCTTCAATCTATTTGTCTTTTGAATTTATAGCGTGTAGTTACTCAACATTTAAACCTTTTTATAGTCAAATTTACCCTGCTTATTTATGACTTCTCACTTTCTCAGCTTCCTTAAGGTCTCCACCATACCGAAGTGACTCTTCTCTCCTTACATAAAGAGGGCTCTTCATAAACATATCAGGACAGTTGTGCACCAAAGCATTCAAGGTGCCTTGTTTTCCGGGAGATAGAATCACAGATACTTTTATTCTCTTTGGGTTTCTGCTTGCTTATCTGCTTTAAACAAGCCCTTTATATGCACTGTGTAAAAATTACAGAAGAAATGTAATTTTCTAAGAATTTAAAATGACACACTGTGGTACTTCAGTTCACAAATTTAATTTGTTCCACAATTCTGAAAAAGATGGCCACATTCATGTTCTTGTAGGAAAGATAGCCATGGTCATGTTTGTCACCCAATGCAGAGTTTGCAAACAAAAATAGAACATCGCTAAATGCTTGTTTGCAAACCAGATTGTTCGCACAAAAAAGCATTCGTGAACTGAGGTATCGCTGTATCTGTGAATCATTGCCTACTCAAAAAACTGAGTTAAACTAAAATGTGATATATATATTTTTTCTCCTATCACAAGAAAAATCCTCTTCCCCATTCAGGGCACTAGACAGTTATCTGTTCTCACATCCCCACTTGCAGCAGCCTTTTGCCACCAGCCCACCCCGTAGCTATATAACCATGTCACACATCTGAGCGTTCACTGTGCCTAGGAGTATGTCCATAAAAAGTCTGGGGGTTTGGAGTCAGATGAACTTGGAGTTGGATCCATGCCCCAGGCTGTCAACCAAAACAAATTCGGAAGTTTAGATCTGTCTCGCATACCGCGCCCTTGCCCTCACCTGCACTGTCACACAGCAGTACTACATCACAGGACATTGCCACCATTGCTTACAGGAATATAAACAGGAGTGTGGAAGGACAAATCAGATCCTGTTGTTTCTCTACTTACCTTTACAGAGATTCAAAAACAAAGACAAGAGCCTGTATTTACACCCTTGCAGCCAATGGCCAGGGGAGCCCTGGCACTCTTGGACCTGACTCCCTGGAGCTTAGGAAATTTAAGGAATGAGCAACTTTCCCTGGGCCAGTAGAGGTAGCTGGATGGGATTGGGATGTGCATGTTGGGAAGTCACCTCATCTTCTCACGGGCCTAGGAGTTCCCCTGCCACTCTGACAGTCTGCAGTCTCTACCATCCTCCAGCTGAGGACCTGCCTGGACCGTCAGAGGCAGGAGTGTTTCTGGTGGATCTGCAAGATGGTTTCTCCTTTCTGGGGCTGTTTGCATCAGACCTGGAACCCTTAGAAGTGACTTGGATGGCAGTTTCTCTTTGTAATTCCTGTTAGTAAGAGCGCCCTAAAAAAATAGTGATGGGTACTCCTGGACAATCCATCTCAGAAAGAACTGACGCTGTGCCTAGAAAGACCGAATGAACCCCTAGGACAGGAGGAACTAGGCACACAGGTAACTGTTAGACTCGCCACTAGCGGAAGACAAGGCTGCGGTCAGACTGGTGTGCTCTGTAAGAACTGGATTCACCTCATGGCCACATTTGCCCGAGGGAGATAATGTAGGAAATAAGCATCAAGCATCCATTGTCAGCCCTGCAGAAAGTCTACCATCTCTCCTGGGACTGGTTTCTGAACCCCACAGGTGTCTCACTCCAAGGGCTGGCAGGAAGAAAATAAAAGCACTTGATTCTCATTTGATCCTAGACGGGCCATCATTTTCTGTCCCAGTATGTGCATCACTGTGAACATGCACCCCAGCTCTGTCATGAAGATGCTCACGCGGGTCAGGGTTTTCAACAGCCACTTGTTCCTCACAGTGGGATCCCAGAACAGCAGCTCCTTTGTTGAACTGAGGGGGTCAGCTGTCGTTCCCAGTTGAAGTGTCTGGCTTGAGAAAAACTGGAAAGCTTTAACCTGAGTCAAATGTTAAGTGGCTCTTAGGTTGGGCTCCCTTCTTCCCTAAAGCAGAGTTTGACTTGGGAAGCTGTCCCAAGAAGCAAGGTGAGGGAATGAGGAAAGTGAGACAGAAGAAAAAGTCACAAACCAGAGGAGCATTGGTCCTACTTACTGCATGGGCAGCTGACACAGCCACAGTGTGTCACTTGAGAAAGCAGATGTAACACTGCTGAGGATGGCCACCCAGAAAATTCTAGGACTGGGGCCTTTACCCAGTAGTTCTCTTTCCCACTGGGTGAGGTTTCTTCTCAGGAGCCCTTCCGGACTTCAGAAAGCCGGTGGTGACCTTACCGGAGACCTACGCAGAAGTGTGTGGAGCTGTCCAGCACCACCATGCTGAAATAGTGTCATAGGACTTCATAAATATCTGTTAGAAGTCACCAAGCCTCCACTTTATGAAGCACCTATGATATATGTCACAAACCTGTGACAGGGCCCTGCTTCCTCCAGGCCCTCCTCCTTCCTGCCTCGCCACCCTCTCCCCAGCAACCCTCAACTCTGGCTTCCCATCTTCACCATGCTGTTCCATCAGCCCAGACTGACTTTCTTCCTTTTTGGGGGGGGGCGGTATTGGGGACTGAACTCAGGGCATTTGCACTGAGCTGCATCCTTAGACCTTTTTATTTTTTATTTTATTTTTGAGATAGAGTCTTGCTAAATTGCCCAGGCTAGGCTCAGATGTGTGATCTTCCTGTCTTAGCATCTTGTAATGTTGGGATTATAGGCTGCCTATTTCTTACTCATCCTATGAGTACCAGCTCAGCACATACTCATCTCGGCTTTTCTTGTCTGTAAAATGTCAGGAGGGGTTGGGGATTTAGCCCAGCGGTTAGAGTGCGTGCTTTGCAAGCTCAAGGCCCTGAGTTCCATCCCCGGCACAAAAAAAAAAAGAGGTTATCTATGGGGTGTTATGTAGATAACATACATAAATATATTGATGCATGGAAAGAAGGTACTCACTACACAGTAAGTTTTGCCAATGGAAGTTATTACATGACCACTGAGTCCTCACAGCTCTTTTACCCCAGGACCTCCCTCATTTCCTTAGCCAGGATCACAGAAACGATGCCATCTTGAATTTGGGCATTGTTCTGCCTGTGGGGTACAGCCAACAGGGTAAAGTAGGATAATCTACCAACCAGGCAGGAACCTCAAATGGGTCACAGGAAAGGTGATTGTGAGTCAAGTCCTAGTGCCCCTTTTCTCCACTGTCCGTGAACCATGGAGATGTGTTCCAGGTTCCTCTTCAAGAGAGAACTTGCCATTTGACTGCAAGCTCTTCTTTCTGTTCACCAACAGTCAGCTGTTAGTACCTGCAGCTTTTGGTCTGAGCTTGCACACTGAGTGCAGACACTGGGGCCTGGCAATTTCTTCCAACAGGTCCCCTCTAAGGAGCCATCTTTTGCTTCAGAGTTTGTGAGTCCAAGTGTCTCACTGACACAGAGTTTGTGAGTCAAGTGTCTCACTGACAGTGTCTGAGGCTGACCCAGACACTGTCAGATCTGCTTATGATTGGAAGGCTTTCTCTGCCCAAACATGCTCCCTCCCACCTGCTTTATGTGCCACGTACATTTTGTCTCATGGCCCACTATCTGGGACCTCTACCCAAAAAGCCACCTAGCTATTGCTGCCTCTGGTGCTTTGAGAATACTTCTAGCATTGGGCTGAGCCTCCCACCAGGCACAGAGGGGCTGGCCTTTCTGGCTCCAGGTCTCCTGCAGCTTGGCCAACGTTGAATTTAGCCTTATTAGGAGCCATATTTAGAAAACTCTCCACCATATGCTGACTTCACACCAGTAGCTTTAGCATCCCAGAAGGACCCCAACCTCAGACAATTCCTACTGTTTTTTTCTTCCTCTCTCTCCAAGGCTTCTTGGACTCGGTTCATATCTAGGGGCCACATCCTATACTAGCATGGATTTATGAGATAATTAGTTCTCCAATATTAATCTCATCTGGACAAAAGGGAGAAAGGTAGAAATAAGACACTCTGAGGTCTAGAGGGAAAGGGACACAACTAGTTCTAGGCAAAAACAGGGCAAGGAAAAGTGTATTCTAGGGATCTGTTACCTGAAATGTTCTATTCCAAAAATAGCATATTATGCAAACATCTTTCTTTACTCTCTCCTAAATCCCCACTGAAACTACTGAAAAAGAGTGCATAGAGTGGGAGATGCAACAAAGGGGGGGGGAGATAAAACACATAAAATCGAAGAAAAATTAGCACAACTGCTGTTTACCAAGCCATTCGTCTACATTAGACAGGAATGAATTAAGGACACATGTTTAGAGAACTGCTATTCCCAAGAGGCCAACTGCTGTTATTGGTAAGAAGATGCATTTTGTCTGAAAGCATTTTTATTCAATCGTCATATATGATTGTTAGTTTTCCTGGGTATAGAATTCCAAGGTAGACATCATTTTCCTTTAAAACACTATGATAAAATGCAGAGCAAACGTCATTTCCAAATTAAACATTATGTAAATATTTACTGACTGATATTCAAATAGTTATGCAAATTATTATGCAAATAATTGCTAACTAGTATCTTTCCAAATGAAAGTTAATGGCTGGCTAACCTAGTGCTTTTCATATGCAAAGCACTTGTGTGAACAGTTTCCATTACAAAAGTTATTTCGAAAAGATAATTTCATTAACTGTTAGATGAATCTTATCCATGTTTTCAATCAAATTTTAATTAAGGTGAAATCAAAGACTTATATATTGCCATTAAAGGTAAGCACACAAGATTTGTTTCTCAATGATTACAGCAGAACATTAGATTGATATCCATGAAGACATCTGAACTCGGAAGAAGTCAAAAGTCCAAAGTTTGATGGACTTTTTTTAACTGTCTATGAACTGGCACAGCCTATCCCTTCTATTTTTATGTTCACTGTCTTAGTTACTTTTCTCATTGCTGAGACAAAATACCTGACACTCACAAGTTAAAGGAAGAGACATTTATTTTGGTTCACAGTTTGTACAGGTTTCAGTCCATAGTGGCCTGGCTCCAAGGCAGGGTGGCATGGCAGAGGGGCATTGCAATGCAGAAACAGTTCATGGCATGGCAGGCAGAAGGCAGTGAGCAGTAGCCTGCCTTCCATCTTTTCTCTTTTATTCCATCCAGGTGTTATATCTGGAGATGGACTGCGAGATGCTGCCCTGCTAGAAAATGTACTTCCTGGTGATTGTAAACTCAGCTACAGTAAAGAATTAAAGAAACTGATTTTAAATTAAGAGAAGACAATTTATTTAAAAGTGGTGAAAAAGGGGGAAGGGAGATGATAGATACCTAGTCAATGAGTAGGGAGGATTTGAAACCAAAATACTCGTGGGCCCTTTGTTGTAGGCCCTTTTTATTGAGGTTTTCCCCTTGGGTCGGCCCTTTGGAATTTGGTTGGCTCCTGGGCTTATCGGTTATCTCTACCCTGGTTTCTGATAGCTATGTAACTTTTCTTTGAAATTATGGGTGGGCAGCTTAGGGCCAGGTTATGTAGAAGTAAGAATCAAAAGGAGGAGTTTGTTTTCTTTATGTTAATCAGATATTACCTGGGGCCTTCCCAGAACCAGTCTCTTTGCCTTTGTCTCCTTCACTGCTGGAATTTAGCTGCCTTTATGTTTCTATTTGATTATAGCTGTCTGGCTTTGAGTCGAGCTATAGAGGTCAAAATTGTCTATTAATTTTTAATAATGTATCTTTTCCCTATCTATGGGGACCCCTGTCCCTACACAGGCTATCAGCCTTTTGGGTGGTACCACCCACACCCAGGGTGGGCTTCCATTATCCACGCCTTTAATCCTGGTATCACACCTTTAATCCATATTCAAACACCCTAGATCCAGTCAGCTCCCAAAAGCCCCAACCCGAGAGAACACGAGGCTCTAGGAGGACAGCTAGAGTCAAGCCATAACAGTCACTGAATTGAAGATCTGAAGAAACTACCTAATATTCTTTTCCACTCTCATCCTATTGCCTTGACAGTTATTTAAAATGGTTTAATTTTTCTGTGCCTCAATTTCCTCCTGTGTCAGGGATGACAATAGTATGCACCTGGCAGAGTTACAGTTCTTAAATGAGATGTGTACCATGCATGTGGTCTTAGTGCCTGACCCATAGTGTCACAGAAATGTTTGTTTATATGAGAGGTTTAAAGATAATAGGGCAAGAAAGGAAAACATCTTTTCTATAGAGATGATCACCCAAATGTCTATTTTTTTTGCATGAAAAGGTGATGCATGCTTTCTCCTTTATTTAATTCAACAAACATTTGAATAACTTCTGTATGATAGGCAGTCTGTTCCTCAGAAACTGGCCAAACCCCAGAATCCATGACCCATTGTCATTTATGCAACCAGAGATGAGGTAGAAGAAATAGGTACAAAAGAGACAAGGAAATCATAACTAAAAATTGTACTTTTAAGAAGACTGAAACTTTTGTGCCTAGCCAGTTGCTTAAAGCAATCCATATGAGCATTCCTTTGGTTAAATTTAGGCTCCTTTCATACCAGACCTATCACACCCAAATTCCTCAGGAATACTGAAAGTCCATAAACTGCCTTAATTTAAAAGGAGCAGAAGCCTAATCCTAAAATAAGGGAACAAGTTGAGAGGATACAAAGAATGCTTAAGATAAAATTAAATTTAAAAACTAGGCCCATACCTGTGGTATGGACTAGTACCCTTCTTGGGAATGGGCCACCTTCTCCCGGGGTTTCCACCCCTTCAAGAGAGTATAAATTGTCCCCAGTTTCAGGAAACAGTATGTCTCATTTCACTGAGTACCCACACTCCACTCCTGAGCGCATCCTAAAATCTCTGCCCAATAAAACCTTCCCAGACCTCTTACTGGATCATCCTGAAAATTCTTTTTCCATGATGAGAATCAGAGAAATTGCAAACTGATTGTACAAAAGGGTGGATGTTTAGGTTCCTTATTTCAGCCTCAGGGACCTCTTCAGACCCAGTCAAGTGACAGGGAGGGGCATATAGTTGTCCAAAATTTCTCAAGTGGAAAGTTCAGGATATTCCAAGAGTGCAAGAGGAAAACAGGATTTACAGTGAAGGGGAAAGAGAGAGAGGAGGGTCAAGAAGCCCCTCTCTGAGGACTAAAGGATGAGCAGGAGCAGATATGCCAAGCAGACTGAAGAGCAAGGGTTGGGCCCTGAGTACGGTGGACACTCAGTGTGCCCTGCAGTCTTTGAGAGAAGATGCTGGCATCTGGGGAGGTAGCTGCACCAGCTCACAGGCTTTCGAGGGCCACGGCAATTCAGACATTGGCTCTCCCTTCCCAAAGCCAAATGATGGCTTCTCATTGGCTTAGGATAACAGTAGCCTGGTAATGGCTGGAGTTGTGGATCAGAAAAGGTAAAAATTTGCTTGCCATCTCCCAAGAGGAAGGCTGGGTTTGATTCCGAGCGGACTGTGACCATTTGCCTCCTTTGTGAGACTTGAGTCTTCAGTACCAGAGCTTGATAAGCACCTCAAAGTCCCCCTGGCCTCACAGTGTGGAGTTGGAGGAGGGGTTTACCCACACACCATTGTCCCCATGGCTCCGATTTACCTAGGGGACAGAGTGACACATGGGCACAGACTGACCCCTGGAGCTGCTACTCTGCACTGCTGGGTTTGCTCAAGGCAGTCTGCCCAGCCGGCGGCCACCTGGCATGGAGTGGGCATTTGGTTGGCTACCCACTGAGCCACAGCGGGTAGGTACAGGCTTTCCCACCAGGAAGGCAAAGGATGCCCAGGCAGAGGAATAACCTATAGGAAGACAGTTTCTGCAGGCCCAGTTCCACACCAGGCATCCTTAATTAAATCCAGACCCTGTGGTGAGAGGCACAGAGGAGGAGCTTATCTCATTGTATGTTAATGAATCTTAAATGTGCAGTAATTGTGCTGGGCCCTGGGGGTATAATCTACCAAGCAATTATAGTCGGCCAGACCTTGGAAGAGACTCTGGTGAAGTGGCCTTTCTAAACTGCAGCTCCTAGAACAAGGCAGAGGAGAGAGGCATTGCTCAGGTGGTCTTCTCCCTCAGTCTTTGCAGGGTCAGCCCATCCCACCTCCTCTGTAGAGTTCAGCAGGAGCTCCTGGTGATGACTCTGGGCCTCCCACAAGGGTGGAGCATTCTCCAAGGCAACAGCACGGTGACTTGACTCCAGGGTGACCAGCTGTTCTGTCTTTCTGGAACTGAGGGGATCCCCAGAAGGCAAGACTTTCACTATTAAAACCAGAAAAGCCCCAGGCAAATCAAGAAGATAATTGGCCTACTTTCTCCCTTACACATTCACTGAGCCCAGGCCCCTGATCCTATCAAAGGCTGAGTGTGGTGCCTTTTACAGAGGCCAAAGTGCCTCCTGTCAGGTACCCCTGATGCCAAATGGCCCTCAGCTGCAGGTCTCCGGGGTTAGCAGCTGGTCAGGGCTCCAAGAGAAAGCAGACAGAACACCAGCCTCAGGGCTCAACCAGGACTTCCTCCCAAAACGCAAAACATCTGAGACCACACAGGCCTGGGGTCCCACAGATTTGACTGGCCCCTCCTCATGCCAGGCTCTTCGTCCTCAGTTATCATATAAGAATGATGCCACTTCTATGGGAGCCTTTAGGACTGAAGGGACAGGTAAGGTCTTAGGCAGACTATTAGACATTAGCAAGCCTGGAGATGGGTGGTTGGAGAGTATATGAAAAGTAATGAAGACATGATGTACTTTTCCTTAATTTTCTTAATCATTAGCTATGTTTAGAAAAGTGAGATGAAAAATCCTTTGCTTTGCAAAACAGGCCTGGAAAAACTATTTTAGGACACACAGTTCATCCTATGGCCAGAGTGTGGTCTTGTCACAAGGAACTATGTGCCAGATACTGATCATGACACAAGAGCTATCTACCCTATAAAAAAAATAGCCTGTTCAAACTTGCTGAATGTCACAAACCCCAACAGCCCCTGGCATGGGTCAACAACCATATAAAAGCTTGGCCCTCAAGGTCCTTTGCATGGTCCCCTTTCACATTATGTACTTCAATGAACAACTTTTATATTTATTCAACTCTTGGTAAATTCCTTCGTCACCTGCCTCACCAGCCCTCTGCAAAGTGTCTCCCATGGCACCATAGATCCAAAACCTTATGGTTTCAAAGCCTGGCATGATAGCAAGCCCTCCACAAAGACAAAAACAGGCACCTGCTCTCCTTTGAAGGAAAAGGAGTAAACAGGAACTTTCTTTTCTCTGAAGTTGGTCAAAACAGCTCATTTTCTTTGTTAAAGGAACAAAGACTTTAGAGAAAGTAAATGATATTCCTTGAAGATCTATTTCATCATACAAATGTAGCTTGGGCCTTAATTTGGTGCAGTTGCCATCCCAACACTTCATTCCTGAAGGTGTATTCCCTCCTTGCACTGAAAATCTATCACTTCACGACAAACTCTACCTATACTCTTCTTTCTGATTGCCTATGCGTCTAGTCTGAGATCTTTGCAAACACAAAGAACAGAAGTGCATTGGTGGTTCTTCATGGTGTCAGGACAGGCTTCCTGGTGACAAAGGCAAAGGGTTAAAATTAAATGTAGAAAGATCTTCCCCGTTCATAGGTGTCTCCACATTGTTCTAAAGATTATATGGATGGAGCCCACCTGGTTGCCAGCCCCTGCATTCCCGCATCACCTGCAGAAGTCCAAGTGGCCAGGCTGGGTCCTCAACTCCAGGAATCATAAATGAGTGAGTGTGGATTGTGTGTCCACCACCCTAGATGACCTCGAATCTTATACCTTGGTACCTACATCATGCCCAGTATTTCCACCTGCATCCCAGGCAGGGGGAAAATGTTTATGAAAGGCAGTCAATGAGGGGGAAGAGGGAAGCCCTGCACTGGGCTGTAGCTGTACTTAATCCCTGGACCATTTCCAGGCCTCTCAGCCTACTCAGAACATCCTTCAGGGAAAGTCCCCTCGCTTACCTATTGGTTCTGTAGGGACTTCATCACTTACAGGTGGTAGTCGTATGAGCCGCATCATGTGCTCTGCCATGAATGTAGGCCCTTGCTTCCTTCCTTCCCTCCACACACAAACCCAGGTCTCAGGCTCCAGGAGCCCAGTGAAGGGCCCTCAGAAGTGCAGACAACTCTTACTTCCAATCTTGTCGTGGGTCGGGGCCCCCATACTGTCTGGGGAACCCACTTCCATTGCTCTTGTCCCGGAAAAGAATAATCAGTGTTACTTGAGTGGGTTATACTCTTGTTCTTCTTGGAAGCAGAGAGCCATTGTGACCTGTCACTTCAGCCAGGAGCCATGTTGGAGCCACACTAAGAAACATATATACTACTGGTCCACTGGGGGCAGGGCTCATCTCCCTCTAATGTCACATACATTGCGTCAATCACTCCTACCTCCCAGGACTCTGCCCCGGGTCATCCCTACGCATTGGTCTTAATTGGCACCTACACTAGGCAAGACAACTGTGATGGTGAGTCATGATCATTTTCCGGGGACATGTGGGTAGCAGAAAGGCACAGGGAGACACGCAGGTGTACACTGCTTTCTCCACCATATATCACCAGCCCCAGCAGTCCCCAGACTTCATCACTGTACCTGTATAGAAGGAATCTAACAACACTACCCCCTGGGGTGTGCATCGGTTCCTCCCATCACAGATCTTTGGGGGTCTGTGCAAGAGGTGGGAGACAGCCGGCAGGACCCTGCTCATCCATACCCACACCCCCTCCTGGTGCACTTGTGTAAATCGTTTTCCTTGTCTGTCTCTAGCTCTGCCTGAGAAGCCACCTGCTGCAGCCCTAGGTTTGGCAACTCCCCACTGACTTTGGACAAGGCCTAGCAGAAAGAGGCCAGCCCCAGACAACCTCACTGAACCCGCTCAGCCCTGGGAGGCCTGGCTCAGGAGATGGGTAGAGGAGGCAGCAGGAATTCAGCCACCAGGGCCTCCTGTGTCCTGAACCAGAACTAAACTCTCCCTGAGTTCCCCACTCTCTGCTGGAGCCTCCTCTCATTTTGCTTGATGACTCCTACCTAGAAGTCTCTGTTCATAGATCCCTTGCCACTGAACTGGGTCCTGGCTGCCAGCTGTGCACCATAGCTGTCCGCCCACCCCCACTGAGGCTCCAATCCGCCTTCCTTTCTTTCTCCCTGCCTTATATTCCTCAGTGCCACAAATCATTTTCAAACAGACTATCATTTCTGTGCTTATTATATTTAGCATTTCACCCCACCATGGAATATGAACTCCTTAAGTCATGTAAATGACTAATACTCATTTACGTGTCCAATAAACAATAGCTTTTCAATAACTACTTCTTGAATGAAACAGATTCTTAAATGTGGCTCAAAATTGAGCCTGCCTTAGTAGATATTCAATAAATGTGTTTTTGTATCAAGGAACTAGGTGTGTGATGAACATATACATGGACTCTAATCTGCGTTGTGGCAATTAATATCCTGGTCTGTTTGGGATTTGACATCTGATCAGCATCAGGGTCTCTTCTTTTGCTATTCCCTGCATTCTTCGGCATGGTTTTTTAGCTCATCTGGTACATGAAACAAGGGCTGCTGCATAGACCTGTTGGGTACTGCACGGGTGAACTCAACCAAGATGATATTTGTAAATTTCCAGGAAGGGGACTTAAAACACAGTCTGCACATGGCTTCCCTTTGTACATGCATATCATTGTATGCATGATACGTGGTGGTCAACAATAGGACTAGGAGTCCACGGACAGCACTTGAGGAAAGTCTGCATTGTTTTGTGAAGCACATTCATTACACTGTGCCTGGTGCTCAGTCACAGGCACTCACATCATTTGGCGATTACTACTATCTTATTTGATAGTGTTTGCCGAACTCTGTTCAGATGAGAAAAGTGCCAAAGAACCCAGGGACAGTCTGTGGTAGAGCTTACCTCTCCAAGTTGCTCACCAGAGTCATTAATCACCACAAAATAAAGAAGTTCCTGAGATGGCTCATTGTGGAGCACAATACAGAGGTGCCCGTGGGCTAAGCAGTTCTATGGAAAACTGACCCCCATGATCTGGAGCATCCACCCTTATGGCTTTTGATACAAGCTTTTCAATTTCAGAAAGGTAAACCTTACGGTCTTTACAAGTCACTGCTAGAGAAGAGTCACGCGGCCTCTTTGTCACCTTGGTTTCAATCACCCTAGACTATATACAACTGTGTTTCCCTCTGGGGTCCCCATCAGGTCCCCCAGGGTGAAATGTTGTGTATCCCTGCTACGTGTGCTCTCCTGGCTTACATCAAACCCTCAGAACCACACCTTGCACACTTGGCAACAATGTGACCCTCGGTAACTCTGATTTTGAGACCACCATGCTACACTGGAAATGGGGGGGGGGCATATGTTACCACTGTAACCAGGTGAGACCAAGGTGATTTGGTGCCAGAGAGGAATGGGGGTCAGATTCTAGAAATGGGGTGAAAGTAAAGCCAACAGGATTTCCCAAGAGATTTGTAGTGGAAAAGAAAAAAAGTCAATAATCCCAAGTTTTTCCATCTGGACAGCACAAAGGTAAAGAGGGGGCAATATGATTCTCAGCTTTTGAAGTGAGAATCGTTGTCCAGAAAAGAAAAAGTCGGCACAGGGAGTCTCAGTTCAACTAAGGTCAAATGCCCATTTTGGTTCGGTTTCATCTCCCCTTGTCCCTTGTCTACCCTTCGGGTTCCTGCCTCTCAGTCAAGCTGCTCAAAGTCATAGAGTCATGAGGCAGTCTTCCAGAAAGGGATTTTCATGTTTCAGGACAAATTTCTTCCTTTTCCAGGGCCTTTTGGGAGAGGTGTCATAACAGGGTTGTGCCACAAAGAAGACACGCAGCAAACACGATGGGCCATCGGGCTGCCACCCGGGGCCCAACTGCTGTCCAATAGAGACTGGATCAAAGCAGCACCCACCAACCCTTCTCTGAGTGAAGACCAAGACAGCTGCAAATGTGCCAGAGAGATTTTAATGAAAAAAAGAAAATAAAAAAATTTTACAACACTACGGTAAATAATTCTTTTCCAGTAAAGACACTGTAAAATACATACGGGGTTGCTTACCGCATTTGTTACAAAAGAAAAGTGCAAGCCCTTGCACAAGGTACATACTTTACAAAGGTGGATGTCTGCTAAGAGATGTAAACATTGGTGACACAAGATTTTCTGTTTTCTCATTTTTCAGGAAAGCTACAGTAATAAATACACCTGATATTCACGTGATGGTGGTCGCATTCGGTTAAGCTTCAGAATGGCACTCTAAGGCCCTTTGTGAAGGCAGAAAGGACAAACACGGGAACATAGAGTGAAGGTTTCTTTGAATCTGCTTCTCTGTAGTCATTGGAATGGCTGTTTTTATCAAGTCTGGTGCAGAGCCCCACCAAGGCTTGCGGTTTTCACCTCAGCTGGGTTGGGCATCCAAATCCATTTGCCCACATGGTGGGAAGCAGTGGCTTGGAACAAACCATGCCACCCTCTTGGAGGCTGACCACACTGGTCCCTAGGGTAACTGGACCCCATTTCTTGTAGAACTGTCCTGGAGTCCACCCACACCCCCACTCCCACCACCACCACCACCACCACCACCACCAAGGTGTGTTTGGGCAGGCCTCCAGCAGCTTCACCATCCAAACCAAATCCTGGTCCTCTTACCGTAATGCACATTAATGTCCAGCAATGCAAAAAACCAAGGTAAAAAGAAAACTACAAAAGCACAACACACAAATGCAGAGACTCAGATATCCCATGAATGCACACACACGCATACACACCCCAAATGATTACACAAAAGTCCACATCCCCATGCTCCCACACCCCCGAATGAACCTCTTGTGAGTATATGCCAATCATTTGATGGGTATGAGTTTGACACTTAATTCAAGCTTAATTTCTATCCCTCAGGGTCACAAATCTTTTGTTTTTCTTTTGATGTCATGAAGTACAGGATAGGCATTTAGCTGAAGTTAAAATCATGTATCTAAGAGGGATTATCAGCAATTTGTTGGCCGGCTGGGAATAGACTAGAAATTCTTTCTCCTAGTTAATCAGTTTGGTGGTTTAAATTCTGCTTATCATCTTTGATGTCTTTGTCCCTTGTATATGTGTTTTTAATTACAAAGTTTCTCATCAATATTTTGGACATAACAAGCAATCTTCACATCTTCCAGCTGGGGTTAATCTGTTTCCCTACTTAGATCTTGCTCAGTGATGTCCCCAGGGTCCCCTAGCTCAGTGCAGAGTCCTGATAAGGCAGGGGTGGGCTGAGAGGACCTCATAAAGGCCTTCCAACCCAAAACCAGCTGTCGCAATGCTATTCGTGGACTGAATAAACAAATACATAATTAGCCCTTTTTAGGAGTATGTGCTTCTCAGAGGAGCCATCAAATTATAGAGAAATCTTGCTAATTGTAGGTTCTGCTTCATTGGGTTCCCACTAATCCCATTTTTCTTTTCATTAGATTTTTGTTTCTCTACCCAACTTCTAAGATTCAGCTTGAGAAAAAGAAACAATTATTGAGTCATATTCTGCTCATCTGACCCTGTTGCAAGATTTTGGAAGTACACAGTCTGATGACCATCTAGCCCCACCATGGCCTCCCTGTGGCTGACCAGATGCTCCACTGGTGGGACCACTGTATGCACCAACCACTGTTGCACAAAGAAAGGGGTCCCATGGAGACTACAGCTCACATCCAGTAGCCGCATCGTCATCTTAGGTGGGGCATTTGCCAGTGAGCCAAATCCTACCTTCCCCGAAGGTAAATCCTTACCTTCCTTCACCTAACTTCACCCCCACCCCACTGTCTAAGCAGCTGGGTAATGCTGATTACTGGAACCCAACTGATGGGGTAACTCATCAAAGAAAAGTTCAAGGAGCTGGGCAGAGACATTCTTCAGTGAGAGAAGTCTGTAGGACAACTCCACCTGGAAAATGGGAGATCCCCAGCAGAGACAAAATTAGCCCCAACTTAGGAGCCCAGACACGCTAGGAGGACTCAGGCCTGTCCCCTCCCTGGCCCTTCCCACCAAAATGCCAACAAAGAGTCTGATGTACACTGACACTGATCTCATTTATCCACCAATACCTGTCTTTGAGACATCTGCTTATCACCTGACCATGTTATCTTTTGTAAAAGAGGGTTAGGGTTAGAGGTCAAGGCTTATGGCTGAGGTTTTCAAGACCTCTTAAAATTGACCACACTCTCTCTGGATGATCAAGGTCTCCAACCCAGCTGGAATCTCCAGAGACCAGAGCGAGGTCCCAAAAACTGAACGGGAATCTGTGAAGACTGAAAACTTCCCAGCTAAGATTCCTTGCCCCTTGAACACTTCTTCCTTTCCACTAGCCACAATTTCCCTTCCTCTGTCCTCCCCAAGTGGCCCTTTACCCTGTAATCATTGTCACCACGTCAAGGGAGGTGGGTGACCAGAAGGCCAGCCACACCCAGATTTCCACTGACTTGTTCATCCCACCCTTGCTTTCAGATAAAACCAGGCAGACACTGGGGCAGATTTCCAGCCCCATGTCCCAGAAGGTTGTTCGCACCAGTATCTGCAAGATGGGTTCCACTCCATCCTTCCGGAGCAGTCCCACCCCTCCAGGTCCTTCCTTCGCAGGTGGAGAAGGAAGGCTTGGTGAGATGGGCCTGGTCACCAGGATGACAGGTTTGAGTGCCGTCGTCATCTACGTCGTTCTCAGATCTACCTCCCAGGAAGGGTGACCTGCCCAGGTTCACACGTGTAGGCCGGCGGGGTCCAGTGGAAGCCCTTCATCCTGTGTGGGGGCCTTGGCAGGCTTCCAGAAGGCCTGCCCCAGCATGGGCCTGCCCGCCGGCCCGTCAACTCACTACCGTCAGCCTCCATGTGCCCTCTGGGATCCGTTGGTATGGAGAAGAGATGCCTGAGGACAAAGGTCTGCATGGTTAATAACAGCGATCAAAGGCCTAGTCTGAACATGGCTCATACCTCAGTTTTATCCACGGTGCTTAGCGCAGTGCTGGGCTTTTGAACCAAGTGAAGAACTGGTAGGTTCTGGCCGGCCTGGAAGCTTCTCCTCTCCCACACCCCCCATCAGAAACTCTCTCCCCAGCATGAAATCACCACCTTCGTTAGGTTTACCTGGAGGTGCTTCCCCCCTCCCCCAGGCATGTCCTTGTGGCCTCCTCTTGTGACAGTCGTAAAGATCCACACCCACCCCTCACCCCCCACCCTCATGGCGTGCTTGCAGATCCAGCTTTGTCACCTCCCTCAGCCTCACCAGCCCATTTCCCAAGTGCAGCGCCCTGGCCCCCCCAACCCCAGCAAGTGGAGCACACATGCAGGGGTAGTGGCGGCTTCATTCGCACAGCGCTGCATCGTGTGGGGGTCTGCAAGTCCCCAGGTGGTGTGGGCCCCGGCAAAGCAAAGGTGAGCTGGGCCTGGTGGCTCGTGATGGTGGAGGGTACATGTTCCCCCAGGAAACAAAGGGAGCACTAGCATGGTATCTGGCACAGAGCAGGTGCCCAGGAGGTGCCATCACAGCTAGTTCTCCCAGGCACTCTGGACAAAGCGGGTATTCATAGCCTCCAACTCAAAGGCAGGGAAACCAAGGCTTTTAGGGGCAAGACCACCACCCATCCGTAAATGACGGGGAGGTGCCTGGCATATAAGACGCCAAAGCAGCTTGGGTATCTCTTCCTTCACGTGCTGCTGTTTTGTGAGGACAGGCGACCATCTGCTCCTGCCTCTCCAGGGGCAGCAGAATGAGGAGGAGAGTGCAGGGCTGCTGAGAGGCCGGATCTGTGTCACTCACTCGGCACGTCCCCACAACTGCTAGGCCTCCACCAGGTGAACTGCCACAAGAAAATGGCACTGGCTCATCCCAGTTCTTTTGTGACATTCCCATCACAGGCCACCCACCGGCAGGGCAGTGTCCCAAGCATACTTCTATGTACTGGCCACCACCTTACAGAAAGTATCTAGCCATGGATGACACCTGGTTCTGTTTTGCACACGGCTGCCAGGCACAGCCAAGCAAACAGCCAGTGACAGGTTTTCATCACGTGGCTCTGGAGGGGCTTCTGGAGACTTGCACTGAACTACCTGTTTCCACTCAGGCAGGTGCAAGGAAGCCTCCACGATGGCAGCGTAGGGGCCGGAAACCTAGTCGTCTCTTTCCTGCCCAGGATCACTCTCTCTTCTGCGTTCTACCCAACACTCACCGCTCCTAAGGCTGGGGAGCCAGTATGTCAATCCATGACAGAAACAAGCCCTGGGGGAGTCGAGGGGAGGACGTGACTAATCCACTGGGGGCTAAAAGGTCAGGAGAGACTTTGAAAGGAATAGCGAGGTGCTTCATCTCCACCTGTGCACTGCTGAGTGGCAGGGAGACTTTTCAGAGGTGGAATGTGTATGGACATAACTCCCTGATCAACAGGAAAGGTGACAGTCACAGCCAGCGTGCTTCATGAGACCATCACAGAATGGGCTATGCCCTAGAACTTGCCAGGGCAGACATCCCAAAGACAGATCACAACGACAACCCTTTAATGGCCAGGGGCAGTGGCATCACACTAGATCACAGCTTGGGGGTAATGAATGAGAAGTGCGTGGCAGGCATAGGCATTGCCACTCTTGGAGGAGCTGGTAAGGGGCCGAGACAGCCCGAGTGGCTTGCAGGGACCCTCATAAGCACTGGTCTCTGCTTCCTGTCTACATGTAGCTGGACCATCCCCACACGTGTTTGGGGGCAGTGTGCTGACGCTCGCCCTGCACAGAAGAGGTCCCTGGGAGAGGCCAGAAATCTGAAGCCTGCTTGGGCTTCTGCTGTGAGACCCAGAATCCGTGGACGCCTCTCTCGAAGCTGCAGTTAGTTCCCCTAACAGAGGAAAACAACATTTAATATGACTTATTTATTCACAATGAAAGCAATAACCACAGAGGTCCCCAGAGAGACAGACATCAAGTGCATAAATCATAGCTACACAACAGCAACTACAGTATTTTCTTGCCAACAGTTCCTCAACCTGAGGGAGCAAGCAGACAGAAGCAGGGCATTCTACAGGACTACGGGCCTGGACTCTTCAAAAGTATCAACATCAAGAGACAAAAACAGTGAGGGAGATGCCCTCAATTGGGGGGGTCTGGGACAACAAGACAAGCAAGTCTGGGACAGGCTCTTGGATGGCATCTTAGATTCACAGAAAAGCACTACAGGATATTTTGGGGACACTTGGGGGATCTTTGCATACAGATTATATATGATACTAAATTTCTTAGGTGTGACAATGGCACTATGTAGGAGAATGCGCTTGTTTATGAGATATACAATTTTTTCTTTGGCTGAACCACCTAAAAGTTGTAGACATGACACTTTACCCTCCAGATGTCTCTGAGTGAGGGTTGAGGGGGAAGGGAAGAAAGGTAGCAAAGTGTTGAGGCTGGTGGATCTGGAGTAAGGGATAGGAAGGCTCATCGTACTATTCCTTTGACTTTTCTGTAACTCTGGGCTTTTTGAAATAAAGTCAGTAGGGGAGATCGTGGTCATAGACTCTTGTTTTCCTGGAGCAGCAGCCTCCATCAAGGTGTGGTCATGAAAGAACCACACAAAGTGGACTAATGCTCAGTACTCTGGAGAATCCAGAGAGCAGTGGGCCCTGGCTCATGTGGTGACCATTGCTTTCTGCCATTGTTTGTGTCTCTTCATCTTCCCAGCTCCCAGTCTCCTGTCAAATGAAACTTTTTGGTTTTCCTTTTGGGGGCTCAACTTTCAAATATGCTCAGTGATTAGAATATACAGGTCAAATGTCTCCATAGGTCAAGTTCATTTTGTGCTAAGTCCCCACAGTTTCCACCTATGCTGTCACACTGCGTTAAGGAGAAAGCTACCGAGGCTCTGGGAGTGAAATGACTTCCAGGAGCCCAGCAAGGCAAGACACAATGTGCTGCCACTCTTTCCTTGCCTACGCTGCTTCCTGGATCCCACGAAGACCATGACTCTGCAGAAAAAAACAATTTACAAGTGTGAGCCCCAGGTCACACCACTTTAAGAACTAAGCCACACTCACAGATGACAGTGACCGTGATGCTGATTAGATGGACACGGTCCAGCATACATCTCAGATCTCCTACCTCTGTGGATGCCCTTCCTGGGCATCTCGGGGTTCATTATCAAAAGACTTACAAGGGAACAGAGCCAGCAGCCTTAGAGATTAGTGATTGTTTTCACCTCTCACCTCCCTCTTCCACCCAATGCGAGTTCTCTAACTCTGTTCTCTCCAACTTCCAGCTGCAAGTGCCTGTCGCTGGGACACAGGACCCCTTGGGCTTTCAGCTCTGGATGAGGCAGAGAAAAATGATCTGCTGAGGCTTATCTGTGGTTTCGTAATTACACTCTAGATGTTTTCAATCAGGTCCTGGTGCCCAGAGAACAAACAGGTGAGCTGAGATGAATCTGTTGCCCCCTTTCTTGGAGTGGGCTTCTAATGAGCCCCTCTCCAGAAGGCTCTTCCGGGTAGCAATCTGCATCCATTTACTTCCTCCCCTGGAAGAATGAGGAATCCAGGCAACTCCTGGCTAGCAAATGATCTGCTATGCTCATGTCTGATCACAGGCCAGTCTCTCAACCAGCAGCGCACACTGGGAACACAACAGCCTTGCAGAGAAAGTGATCAAATTTAGAGCTCAGCGGGGTTTGCTGGGTTTAGAGGCTGCTACCTTTTTTTCAAGACAGAGTGGTACAAGTGGAAAGAATACAGCTGGTCCCAGGTCTGGGACTAACCAGGGATTTCAGAACCCAGAGAAGGTTGGTCGACTCCTACGTAGAGTCTAACGGGCTGAGAGTCAAGACAGCACCTTCTGCCTGGTATGGGTGCTGTGAGGATCGAAACAGGAGGCTCTCTATAAAGCAATGAGCCTAGGGCTCTAGGATAATCAATACCACTGCCCACCTTTTCCTGTCTTTGATGGAATAAAGATGGAGATCTCTTAGCGGAAAAGAGTTCAAGTGAGAACCAGAAATCTCGTTAAGTATATACAAGGCATGTTGACTTCTGGAAGATGAGGCAACCTCCTGTGTTTCTGATGGAACGCAGCTCTTCCCGAGCTCGTCCGGACAGAAGCTGAAGCCCAGTCAGTCACACAAACTGTGTGCTTTCGTCGCCCTGGCTGGATGGGCGTGGTTAACTGGAGGAGAGGTACAAAGTTCACCTGGCCGAAGGAAAGGATCAAGTGCACAAGGGAGGAAGAGAGGCCAGAAACACGAAACAGTCCAGCAACAAGGAATCTTTGGAAGGCTGTACACAACAGCGACGACAAAAGCAGCCAGGACAACAGTAGAAAGAGTAACGAGTGTGAAGACCCAGATTCTGGCCACATGACCTCAGACAGTGTTCACCTCTCTGAACCTCAGTCTCCTCCCCTACAGACAAGGGAGATCAACGGGATGACACAGGCTGAGCTTTGCTGGCTTGGGGGCGCCCCGATTTGGTGGCCCCAGCAGAGATGTCCCCCTCCTGTCATGTCAAGAGCCACCGGCCATGGAGATCTTGACTGCCCCGTCCTTGCCCCAAGAGCATTTACTGGACATGCCCAGGGGCTTTGGCTAGGTCCCACAGCAGGAAACAGATAGACCATCTCAGAAAAATCCACTCCACAGGGAAAGGAACCAAGGGTCACCTTCCTGCCCTATGCACTGTGTGTTTAACCTTGGAAAAGAGCTGGTGCCCATCCTTTAGAGAGAAGACACCAAAGGGACACAGAACCAAGACAAGGTATAAGTTGCTTCTGCTACTTGAATTGTCATCACTGAAGGAGAAAGTGTTCATCCTACTTTGCTGCAAAGAAGGGAGTCAACTCTGTGGAAACATAGAGAATGCTTTCTGTTTCCCTGGGAAGAGAGGAGCTCCCTGTCGTGTGAAGCACCCAAGCAGAATGGTCACTGCATAACCACCTTACACACAGATATTTTAGTGGGAAACCAGCCCTGAAGGGAGGGTGGAGCTTGATGCCCCTCTGGCCTAAGCATGCACCCCTGTGGAGACACAGAAGCAGAGTCCCTCATAGGCGGGCTTAGTTGGGACCCCTTGGTGTGGGGGAGTCAGCATTTCGGAACTTTCTGGGGTTAGGACTGAGACTTATGGTCTCAGTTCTGTCAAGGATCACCTCTCAGTGCCATGTGCAGATCAGAGATTATCACACACACCCCCCATTTGAGGGCAAATCTTACAAAGGTTTTCGGGAGAACTCCTACATGTATTCCGGGCAGCCTCCTCCAAAGCATAAAGTATGCTGCAAATATGCATTTGTATTTTTACACCTATGCCCTCCTACAACCAACACTCTCTTCAGAGAGGGAAACAATTCAACAAGAGCAACTGCTTCTATCCTCTGGACAGACTTTAGAGCCCTAGGTAGGGCGCTCCGTCAAACAAGATCGGAAAAACAGGTGAACTGATAGACTTTGAAGACTGACAACGGTCAACTTTGGCCAAGAGAGTCTAAGGTTCACAGACTCTTTCCGAAGGTCCTGTGTCCTAGACGAAGGGGACGTCTCAACACAGGGTGTAGCGTTAGAGTGCATGCATAGCCTTTCCAGAGGAGTCTTGAATGCTCCTGGTTTCAGCCCAGTGGCCCACAGAGTTGGGACGGGTGGCATTTGGGTGTTGTCTCCTTTAGGAAATCCCGGAGGCCAGTAAACGTGCTCCTTCTGCGTAGTGCAGCCAAAGCCCATTTGGTCCAGAAGCAGGAACTTCCGGTGTACGAAAGGGGAGCGGGGATGAGTGAATGGGTGACTTTTAGAAATGGCAGGGATGATGATGAGAGAAATTAAAGTCCCCTCAGTGAACGTGGAGGTCAAACTGTCCCTTATTCCTGCCATCATAAGGACCTACGATGTGCCCTATTCTTTATCCTAAGCTGTCCCCTAAGAGATTAGCAAGTCTTCCCCTTGGGCTCACCCCTATTGAGAGCAGGGAGGAATTTCTCCACTATCTAGACAAAAGTATCCCCTGAGATTGACAAGTTCCCAGTAGGCCAAGATACAGCCTCTAAACTCTTCCTGAGACCAATGTGAACTTTCCCCTATTTACAAATCAAATGCAATTAGAGACAATCTTTCTTGAAATATATATATATATATCTCTATGTATTTTAAAACAAGGAATGCCCTGTCACTTATTAGGAAACCACATCCACATACTAATACTCATTCTCCTCCAAGCATTCCAAAACTGTAATTCTTATTCATGTAGTAGATGCTGCACAAAAATCATCATCGTCGTCGTCATCAGTAAGAGGAAAATAATAAAATAGATACTCTGTGGACCCAACAATCTTCCAGTTTCCCCTGACAATTCCAGCTGTATGGCAAATTGTTGGAACTGGAGATGATTAAAATTTTAAAAATGTCTTTAATAAATTAATATTAGTGGCTTTTGATTGTTCCATTTGCTTTCTCGTGTTGATGAAGCATACCAGTTTTACAAAGTGCATGCTTTTTAAATTTTTTAAACTGGCAGGCTAAAGTCATCAATATCTTCTTGCCCACCCACCCACTGGAAAAATGTTAACATAATTTGGAACCTAACGTTTTAAAGCTGTAGTCGGGACACGTTTGGGGTTAACCCTGCCTATGGAACATGCTTCATTTGGCAAGATGATACACGAAAACCCTCGCGAGTTTTCCTGTTGTGTCTGGAAGCAGCCGAAAGGAGGCTATTCACAAAAACTCGTGTGAGGGGGGAAGGAAAATGAACTCCTGACACCTTCATCCTGTCACACGAGACACCCACACACAGAAACACACACACTCACACTACACACGTTGACACACGGCCACCCAGTCCTCGGGGAGGAAAAGAGAAGGAGTTAGGGGGAACACACCACCAGGGGCAGCGGCCAAAGGGGCTTAGCCTGGTGAGCAGCTTCGGGCCGGGCATCCTCTCAGCTCTGTCTCGGTGGACTGGTCTCACACCTGTCCTAGGACACCACCCCAGAGAAAGGGGAGAGGCAGGGGAAATGTAAGGCATCTTTTGCTGGGGAGGGCAGAAGAAATCCATGCTTCGTGCTCAGATGCGAGTTTCAGAGGATAGGCCTCTAGCTTCCCCTTGAGCTGCTCTGCCTGGCCGGAAAGGTGGGGAAAGAAATGAAACCAAGAGGGCGGAGGAGAGAAAGTAATGGTGATGGCCGTAAAAATAACAAAAGAGAATAAATAAGGAGGGGAAAACGGGTTGGGCCAATGGAACTTACAGCCACATGACAAATGACTCTTCCGGTCTATTCCCTCCCCACACTTAGACGGACTTCCGACGCCGCATCAGCCTGTGGTTGTCGCCGAAGCTGTGCAGGCCAGGCGAGATGGAGCTGATGGGGGACGGGAAGAGGCTGTTCTTCAGTGTGCTTGGCGAGATCTCCTCAATCCTGCAGGAGATGGAGTGCAGCGGCTGCGGGGCGAGCGTGGCACCGAAGTTCTGCGGCTGCGAGCGGTAGCAGGCGCAGGAGCACACAGACTGCAGATCGCCACCCTCAGCCCGGTACCGCGGGCGCACCGGCCGCACCTCCCCCGAGATGTGGGTGACCACGCTCCTCGGGTTCCCTGGGAGCGCCGCCCCCTCCTCGGCATCCCCCCGCTCCTCGTCGCTGTTCATGGTCAGGAACCGGAGGACCACCAGGTTGAGGAAGGCCCCGATGACCGTCAGCCCCACCAGGATGTACATGAAGCTGAAGGCCACGTAGAAGGGCTTCCTCTGCAGGGCCCCCTTGCTCTGCAGTGCCACGTAGTCCCCAAAGCCGATGGTGGTCAGCGTGATGAAGCAGTAGTAGTAGGCGTGGAAGAAGCTCCACTCCTCGCACTGGGAGAAGGCGGCAGCCCCGATGCACAGCGTGCCCATGCAGGAGAAGAAGCCCACAGTCACCATGTTCTCCATGGACACCTCGGTGTTGCGCATGCCGCAGCACTTCTTGATACGCTTCAGCAGGTAGCGCACGAAGGTGTTCATGCGTTCGCCCAGGCTCTGGAACATGACCAGCGTCAGGGGGATGCCCAGCACAGCATAGAACATGCAGAAGGCCTTGCCCGCGTCGGTGCCTGGTGCCGCGTGCCCGTAACCTGCAGGAGGGACGAGAAATAGGGGCAACCATCAGGGGTGGTCCTGGGGTCTGCGGCGTGCAGGGGTGTAACAGGAGCACTCTGGTTGGGCGGTTAGGGGATCCCACGGGAAGAGGTAAAAACCAAAGGGAGCCAGGTTGGTTGGTTCAAGTCATACAGTAGCGGGTGGAATACAGGTTGAGCATTCCTAATCTGAAATCCAAAAGGCTCCTACATCCAAAACGTTTTGAGTGTTAACATGAGCCACAGGAGAAGGTTCCACACCATGAAACTTTGTTTTGCCAGGTGTGGTGGTGCAGGCCTGTAATCCCAGCACTTGGGAGACTGAGGCAGGAGGATCGCTGAGAGTTTGAGGCCAGCCTGGGCTACGCAGTGAGACCCTGTCTCCAAAAACGAGGAAAAGAAAAAAAAGAAAGAAACTTCGTTTCTCATGCAAAATTATTTAAAATATTGTATGAAATTACCTTCAGACAAGGTGGACATGAAACGTAAATGAATTCCATGTTTAGACGTGGGTCCCAACCCTGATATATATCATTATGTATATGCAAACATCCCAAAAGCTGGGGGGAAAAATCCAAAATCCCAAACACTTCTGTCACTCAACATTTCAGATAAGGGATGCTCAGCCTGTACTGTAACCTGGAAGAAAGGAGAATCACCCAAGAAATGTCACTTGCTTTTCGACAACAGGAGGGCAAACAGGGTGTTTCATTGCAGTTAGAGCAACACTCAGAAAACTGCCTATTTACACCTAAGAAAACTGCAAAAGTACCAAACCCAAGGGAGAAAATTAATCCACATGAGGACAGAATATTCAGAGAATAACTGCTGTGTGCCAGGCTCCATGCCGACTCTTTTTACATATACCTCACTCAGTCTAACGTTCTAATGACCCTATAAAATAAGTGTAATCATCCCGACGCTGCTGACAGGAAAACTGAGTTAGTGACTTAATAGCAGGGTAATGACCTCTTCAGACTTGGGATTTGAGCCCAGAGGTTTTAGCTGCCAAGAAGGAGGCTAAAACCAAAACTTAGCATGGAGAGAGGTAATGACAGAGAGTGAGACATGAATATCATGAGGACAAGTATTTTTATGTTTTCTTCACTGCTGTCTCCTACACCTAGATAATCCCTAAGAGGTAAAATATTTCCCAAATACAGGAGAGGGGTAAATTTGTACTGCTGAGTGGATGTAGCCATACAGGAAGGAGGAAACTCACAGCCCCTGAAGACCTTGAGTGTGTAGGAACTTTGCAGACTCCTAATGAAACATCCCACCTATCACTGCTCCCCTTCAGCAACCATGCAAAGTCGAGCCCCCATCTGTACACATTCAGAACCAGGATGACGGCACTGCAAAGTTAAAGCTGTCTGCCAGAGTCACCAGCTGCCCAGTGACGATGCGAGGGCCAGGACAGGATCTTGCAGTATGGCAGCAGGAACACAAGACCCGGCAGGTGCTGGTTCAAGTTCTAGGAGGAATACTGCCTGGGAAAATCCCTGACTGGGGACAATGCTTGGACTGAGAATTTGGAGGATAGTCCCAATCTTCCTGCCCTGTCAAAAAGGCTTCATTACCTTGGGTCCGGAGGACTTCTCACGGCCTAGCAGTGTTTCCAGGCAGGTTTGGGGCACATCTGCTGAGAACCAAGGCCCAGAACACAGCAGGAACCTACCAGACCCAAGTTCTCTGTCCCACCATAGTACCCTCCTCTGCTGGGGCCTGGTCATGTAAGGCTCAGTCTGTCCGTGTCTTCCTTGGCACAAGTGTGTGCCACGACCTATCCTGCCCCAGGCTATACTCTCAAGAGAGAGATGATACTACACATGCTTCTGTCTAGGGGTCTTTCTCCTCACCATCTTTGGCCCTCAATCCCACCATCTTAGCCAGCACTAAACCCACCCGCAGGAACTCTACACCCCTTACCACAGAGGGAAAATGACAAGATACAAAGTCGCAGCTGGGGCAAAGAGGAACAGAGATTGAGAAAAACAAATACACAAACCCTCAGGGATCTAAGAATAATCTCAAAAGGGGTCCCAGAAGGGAAAGACAGAATGAGACAGGGGAAAAAAAAAAATTCGCCAAATTTTGTAAAAGACAAATATACAGATTCAAGAAGCTCACTGAACCCCAAGCAGGATAAAAACAAAAAAGTACACACCAGAGCTAAACTGCTAAGAAAGACTTCCTGGAAACCGGCCAGAAGGATGACACAGGTACACACAGGGGACAACAACATGAACATTACTGACTTCTGAGCGTATGCAACAGAACTTCATCGTTAAAGAGTTAAAAGGAAATACTGTTAGCCCAGAATTCTAGATCCAAAGAAAATAACCATCAAGAACAAAGGAAAAAAATAAATGCACTTTAAATAAATGGGAGAATTCGTTACCAGCAGACTTACACAGTACAATTCCTGAAAAAATGTTCTGCCTGGAGGGGAGGACTCCAGACGGAAACTGAGG
>PVJO010021087.1:0-30748 GCA_004026905.1 Hystrix cristata | reverse complement strand
AGGAGGGAGAACAAAGATGCATCATGTATAGGTACAAAATAAATGTGATGAATGTAACCATTGTATGTAAAATGTACCAATACATGTTCTTGGTTTAAAATAAAATAAAATGAAATGAAATTTAGTTTTGTTCTGTTAAAAAAAAAAAAGAGAGAGAACATACAGAAAAAAGTAGAGAATTGATTAAAATTCAGAATTATGGTACATACATACAATGAAGCATTGTACCACCACTGTACCTAATGTTTCATGGAACATTTTGGTTTGGTTTTTCTTTGTTTGTTCGTTTGTTTTGGTTTTTGAGATACGGTCTTGCTATGTAATCCAGGCTGGCTTTGAACTCTTGGGGATCCTCCTGCATCAGCCTCCCGAGTGCTAGGATTACAGGTATGTGCCACCATGCCTGGTAATTCTAGAACTTTTATAGGAGCTGTTCATGGGGGCAAGAAAGTTCTGTTTCCTCTGGCACTAATAAGCTGCAAGCCCACAGTTGCTGGAATGTACATGAGGACAGCAGAGCACTACAGCAAAGAAAATACTGGTGCAGAATGGTGACAGAGAAAATTCCTGCCACACACAGACACACAGACCCCAAGCTGCATCCCACCCTTCAAGTGCTGACAACTTTGAGTCCTCAGATCCAGGAAAGGCTAAAAACACTTAAGAGCCTATAAACTCTAGGTTTCTTAAATTGGTTTGAGCTGTGTTACTAAAAGTTGCATAATTGTTTTCATTAAATTATGAAAAAAATAATATATATAAAGAACCACACAGGCACTGGAGGCTTTCTGCAATGCTCTGCATTGAATCCCTAATTGCTGGATCCAGGGAGACTTGAGGCGACTCAAGATCTGGTTGGGGTGGAGGGGACCTAAGAGGCATTTAGGGGATGGTTTTTCAAGAAGTACTTGGGAAGGATTTCAATATTCTACCAGCCAATATGGATGAGTTGATGCTTACTGGCTGAACATGAGCTCTGTTAGCAGAAATTTTAGTTTCTTATTTGGGTATCTGTTTTCCCCATTGTGTTGTGAATTTGCCTAGGCAGGGACTTTGTCTCATACTTGTTGATCGTGGTGCCTACCTGGGTGTTCAATAAATATTTGTTGAATAAAAAACAGAAATGACAGTCCAGCACTGCATAATTCCCTACTCTTTTTTTTCCTCTCCTGATAGAAGTTTCTAGCCTAGAATTAAATTGCAATATGGTCTCTTTTCACCCACTCTTCTGAATATGTTATCTTCTCCAATATCAGTTGATTGAAGAAGAAAATTGTAATTTTTCTCTCTCTGGCATAATGTTGATATTTTAACTCATAGTGACTTTCTTCCCTCACTACAAAATGGATTTTAGAAATAAATCAAGATCCCGGAAACCTGTGATTGCTTGGAGTGGTATCTTTTACACTGTTCCCCTAAGAAACAAGAATGATAGCCAACCCTGTGAGGTAGGAGGATTGAAAAGTTACAGCCCAGCCTGGATGACTTAGTGACCCCTATCTCAAAATTTTAAAAGGAGAGAGGGATGTGGCTCAGTTTGAAGGTCCTGGGTGCCATCCCCAGTAGCATAAACACACACACACACACACACACACACACACACACACACACACAAGGAAATAAGCCTTGTCTGATGAGACCCTCCCCCATAACTGTATAACTTGAACTATTTGCTAGCACATTTCAGGGTGGGGTCCCATTAGGACAGTGAAGGGAGGGTCCACATCTGTGTACGAACAATAGTACCTGGGCCCTAGTTCCTCCTTCCTGCACAGTAGACACTTTAAAAATGCTTGTGAAATAAATAAATGAACACATTTAAATACAGGCAGTAATATACATTGATCTTTTAGTACCTCTAGTACTGACAAGTTTTAAGTAATTATCTTTACAAACCATTTTTCTTAAACCTGCTTAGGAGCCTTAGGTTTCAATATTAAAGGGAGCAGGAGAGCAGGAAAATTACAAATGTGGGATGATATTTCAAAATGGTTCCACGTTCTGTTTTTCTTAATGGATACTTTCCCTGAAGTTTTCATTCTCAGGCTCTCTGGTTTTTACTGGTTTATCAGAATGTATTGAGAACGCTCAACACGTTGGAGCAGTCTCCACTGTGGACCACTAAGAGTAGGTCTTAAAATAAGGGCTCAAACCCTGGGTCTTCCCATTGTCAACTCTGTGAAGACTGGCAACTTCTAGAATAAGCACATATGTTCTACATACTTACAAAGCTGTGAAGATGTAAAAACAGGGCAAGAAGAACTACAGCACCCTACACAGACACTGCTGGTGCCTTTCATTCAAGGACGGAGGAAGCACCTCCTAGGCGGGGGAGACAATCACTTTACCTTTATTTTGCTCCTGGCCTAGGATAGCCAAAAGGCCCGCGGGAACCCCCAGCTCCATGATTGCAGTGTGAAACAGAGGCAGAGAAACCAGAAAGAAAAAATGAAGAGAAAAACCAAAGAAACGAAGGAAGGAAAGAGGAAAGGAGGAAGGAGGAAAGGAAGGAAAAACGAAGGGTTCCAGAAGCAAATGGGCTTAAACCAGGGCTCCCAGAGCAAACTTCACAAGGTGCCCCTCCCCACCGCGCCGCCGGCTCTCCAGAAAAGTCTCAGCGGAAGCTTGTTGGGCGAGGCCACCCCGAAGGATGGAAATCAACTGTGTTCTCACAGGTCACGGAGCAGGTGGAGAGCCTGGGCATAAAGGATTACCTAAACTCCGGCTCAGCCTTTTGCCGCGGTGCCAGACGCCACCTGGGCGCCCCCCGACTGACAGGCATGGAGAAGACTGCTGGGACCCAGTTCCCTAACCCAGCGCCCTCCGCCTGCCTCCGGTCCCCGCGCCACCTCCCGTCCGAGCCGAGTCGAGAGGCGGGCGGCCAAGCTTTGCGATCCCGGGAGCACCTGCCGAGCGGCAGGCCGGTGTCTTGCTGCGCGCGGGCAGCACCGCCCTCGGCCGGGAGCGCCGGAGGAGAGGTGGAGGGCCAACGGCCCGGGGGGCGAGAGCGCGCCAGGCAGCCCCGCGGCCTCGGCACGTCGGAGGGGCCGAGGCCGGCAGCGCCTGGGAGGGAGCGAGGGCGGGCGACGGGGAGGGCGTGGCCGGCGCGGGGGGAGGGCGCGGGGGAGGGGCTGCCGCGCGGCGCTGGCGCGGCTCTGGGGGCTCGGCTTTGCCGCGCTCGGCGCACTTGGGCGAGAGCTGCAACGTGCGGCGGAGCTCCGGCCCAGCGCAGCCGCCGCGATGAGAGGCGCTCGCGGCGCCTGGGATTTCTTCTGCGTCCTGCACCTCCTTCTCCGCGTCCAACCAGGTGGGAGAGCGCGACGGGTACCTGGGCCGCGCCCGCTGGCGCAGCCTGTGCCCGGGAAGGGTTGAAGGCGCCGGGTGAGTCCCGAGAGAGGGCTGCCGGCCGTTCGGTGCCGGTACACTCCAGCCTCCAGGAAGAGTCCGGGCGACCCGAGACTCCGCTGCGCCCTACCTCGCTTACCTGCTCCCGGAGACCCCAGCCGCTGGTGGCAGGGGGCGCAGAGCCTGGGGTCTTCGGGACTTAGGCGGGAGCGAGGCTGCAGGTTGCGGGCGAGTTTGGGGTTGCTTTTGTGCCGACGGTGCGCTGGTGGCCGAGGCGGGCGGCTCGGGGGTTTGCACCGAGCGCATTTTATCTCGCCGAGCGAGGCGCGGCCGCAGGTTCCTTTTGTTAAAAGTTGCGTGTGTGTGACCGGCGCGCAGGAGGGCCAGCCCTCAGGTCTCCGGAGGCGCCGAGGGCAAAGTTGGAGAGCCTTTTCTTTGCTTCGCGGCGGCTGCTTTCCGACCGCTGGCGCTCTTTGTGCGCGGAGCTTGGCGACCGAGCCGCTGCCGCTCCTACCCGCGCGGCGCCACCCGTGGAGACGAGTCCGAGGCTGCTGCGCTTCGCGGCGCCCGGTGGTGCTCTTGCCCCGGCAGCGCGCGACGTGCGGCTCTGGGGCGGGACCCCGCGAGCCCGGAGGTGGCGGCGGCGGCACGGACAATTTGGGCAGGGCGTGGAGCGAGCAGCCGCTAGGTTGCAGACTTTGTGCTTTTTGTTAACCCGGCCCTGGAGGCTCGCCCCTTTCTGCGGCCGAACGGTTTGGCTGCTGCCACGCGCCGGGGAGCGGCTGGAGGCTGCGTTGGCCGCCTGCTCCGCGGAGGCGGGGACGGTGGCGCTGGGACGCCGCGGTGCCCGGTCAGCCCGACCTGTAATCGCAGGTGTCTCTTTTCGTCCTGAATTTTGGGATTCTCGAGCCCCCTCCCACGTGGTGTCTACACTCCGGGCTGCCGGAGGTGAGGGGTGGGAGATGAGTGGAACTTCCCGCGGATCTCATTAGGTTCTCTACGCTGCTAGGAAAATCCAGTTATTTCGGCGCGGGAACTCGGCTCTTGAGGAGGAGGGGAATCTGCAGGCTCCAGCAGCCCCCAGTCAGAGATGCCAGCCTCCTTCCCTTTTGTCCAGGTGTCGCTGGTGTGCGCGCCTGGTTAGTCCCCAAGCCCTATTCTTTCTCAGGTCATTCAAAAACAAAAACGTTTAGATTACCCCGATGATGTAACCATAAAAGTGAGTCTACAGAGGAATCAAGCGCTGGCAAGTGAGGGTCGTAGTGACCTGTTGTGAGAAGACGGCTGGCCAGTTTCTCGGTGACGTCTCCAGCACCCCCATCCCACTCTTGGAGGCAATGGAGAGGGGTTTCCTGCCTGAAAGAGGCTTTGCATCTGGACCCTGTGCCTGAGGAGGGGTCACGGGGGTCACCAGCAAGTGTCCGGAAGCCTTAGGTTAATCCGACCCCTATATTTTCTGTCCTGTCTTTTTAAATTTCATTAAAGGTGTGTGAACTAAACCCGTGTGGGACACAGATCACACTGAATATTCCCCGTGTCCTCATGATTAGCCTGCTCTGTCCAGTACCTTATTGGCAAAGGGAATTTAAAGGGGGCAGCTGGTGTAGTGACAGAGCCTTACTCTGCTCCTCCAGTTCTCGTTTCCGCTCCTCTGCCGCGCACTGGTTGTGTGTCCTTGAGCAGGTCATGCCAGTTGTGGGGAGACCAGTTTCCTCAAGCGTGTACTGAAGGACCCCTCCGGTCCAGAATGCTCCTTCAGTGTTCCGGGTGGAGACTGGGCTGTCTTTCTCAACTCCTTTCCTGACCCCTCCTGGCTCTCAAGAGTCTCAGGGATCAGGTGGTGCTTGGGGGTATCCTACCGCCCTGCCCCCGGGCTAAGCATTGCTCTCCCAGAGGTAGGAGGTGCCAGTGGGTCGTCACCTCCAGGCTGCTCAGCAGTTACACCTCCCCAGACCAAGACAGGATGAACCTGCGAGGAACAGTGAATCAGGCCTTCTTCCCCCGTTCCTGCAGGTGTGAGGCTGGAGGCCTCCTCGGCACCTGGTGCGGGGCTTTCTGGATTATTGTTCTGCTGGGAAAAACATGATAGTTTTGTAAGGATTCCCAGATAATTCTGTTTTTTTTCACCCATCAGCACATTTCTTTTATGACTTTGTAAATCATGTATGCTGGACTTTTGCAGTGTGCTTGTTAATGTGCCTTAAATTTCATATGACACGTGGGTTGTACTTAGTCCTGTCTCATAATTGGAAACTGTCCCAGGCCCGGTGCTGAGGCCTTTACCTGTTACTTCCTGTACTTCTAAGCCCAGGAAGTAGTACTATTACTACCGCTACTATTTTACAACTGGAGAAGCTGGCTGATGATAAGTCACTTGCCCAAAATAATCAGTGGAGGAGACTGAGCTCAGCTCCATATGCCCAACTGCGTATCCATTTACATGGCTCACCAGAATCTGTTGTGAAGTGAGGCTCATTCAGAAGTGTTGAATGTATGCTTACAGGATGGCCAATTTTTACAAAATGGGCCTAGGATTGCTTTTTTATGGCATTTGAATTAGTGTCCTCAATTTAGGGAAATACTCACTGAGGAAGAGTTCATTACGGTCATTTGGCCTGTGGTATAAAGGTTTTAGGTGTTGGGGTCCCTCAGAGAGGGAGATAAGCTATCTCCACAGTAGTGGTGCAAGTCGGTTGAAATCCATCCCCCACTCTGAAAAATGAAACAGCCTTAGCATCATAGACTTGTGCGTACTTGTGGGAAAGAAAGCCCCCAATAGTGACAGATACCACTGGCTGTTGACACTGGATAAGCATGATGAGATAAAATGACAATTTCTCATTTGTAGCCCGCTTTCTCCCAAAAGCAGTTCTCATCAGAAAAGTGCCAAGTGTTTTGTGGGCTTTCCTTGTAGCACATTTATGTACAGATGTTGTTGTGGTGATGAATTTTGCTGCTGTTGTTGACAGCCCTTAGAAGTCACCCATAGGATTTTGACTCATTTCCTCAAGTCTCCTCCAGCTGATTAAAGAAGGACGTGAGGAAAGGAGCCGAGTGAGTCAGGGTGTCCTGAGGGGAGTTCTCCTGGCTGGACGGCAGCTCAGGAGCCCTTAGAAGTGGTCAGGGCTGCAGCAGCAGCATTTTCTTGGGAATGAATGTAGTGTGAGAGTTGGCAGGCTAGGATGTAGGAAGTGCTTTATTTTGCTGCATTCATGTGTGGTAACTTTTCCAAAGTGGGATTAAAAGACATTTGCAGGAATCCAAATATGCAAAATTTCATATGCAGTTTTGGTAACTCAAATAGATATTTTCACGACTGCAAATCCAAGAGGAGGATCGGGCCTAGTAGGGAGTTAACAGAGGTAAAACTTTCAATCAAGGGCAAATTCAGTGTAAATCTTGGTTGATTGTAGAGGACGCGCACATAAGTCTGGCCTCATGACTCTGATTTCTGACTTTCTTCGATGTGATCATGTAGCTCATATTTTGACTCAAGATTCTAAGTAAAAATGGTTTTAAGCCAGTAGCCTGTGGGCATGTGAAGCAGTATTTCAAGATCTAGAGGGTTTTTATTAAGGTCTCAGTTTCTTCACTTGAAGAATTGAAGACTGGCCTCCTTACATGGAACCTACGCTCCTGGGTCACTTTGGCTTCCCTACTGAGTCGGGCCCCAGTGACTGGATGTGGGACCAGCAGGTGACTGCAGTGGAAAGTGCATCAGGAGGCCACCTGTACTAGGCTGATGGCTCATGGCTGACAGCTGACAGCTCTGTGGCCTTGGGACAAGTAGCTTAACCTTTCTGCCCTTCAGTCTTTCGTCTTGGTTTTGCAGCTTATCTGCTGTTTGATTTCAGATACATTAATTTAACCTTTCTGTGCCAGGAAATGTGTTACTGGACATAAAACTTAGAATGGAGCTTCACAGCAGTACTCAAAATGTTAGCCATAATTCTTAATTGTAAACTAACTTATGGTCCCTAAAATAGGAGTAATACCTTCTCTTAATGTGGTTGCCCTAAAGATTTAGAAGGATTCTTGTCAAGGTGCGTGGCATAGGGTCTGGAATGGGTGAGGCATCTAATAAATGAGTAAAATTTGACGACTTTCCTTTATAATCTTTACACATGGGTACCAGTAAATACTAATTTAACCGCCTTGAAAATGAAATAAACTTTTAATTTTTATCTTGCGTTTTATGTAATTTTGATATAACAGTTGAATTTTATATAACTTTTGACGTAATGATTGGGAATTACTGATCTTAGAAAGTGAACAGATCTTAGACATTTTTCCCCCAGAAAAGAACCCCACACGTCTCAGAGGACTTCTACAAAAGAAATATTCACATCTGATAATTTTCTCATTCATCTTGTGCTTTAGTCTTCATGGTTACATTTTGGTCATGTACTTTCCTTAGATATCTTCCAGTGCATTCCATGACAACTAGGATTTCAACAGTTTTTGCAGAATTTAAGGTTTAAACTAAATTATTATTCAGGGCATGTGGCAGCAGTGTGAAGAGCTTGGTTTCTGAAAGTGGCACCCTGAGTTTTTAATCCCAGTTCTGGCACTTGGCTGCCGCCATGAGATCTAGGACAGATGCTTGGCCTCTCCTTAGGCTTCATTTTCTCATCTGTGAAATGGGAGTGATGGCAGAGGGCTCCCAAGAGGATTAAAATCTAAGTTCTGCATGTAACATGCTCGGCACAGAGCCCCTCCCAGAGGAAATGGTGGACTCCACCATCAGGTGTATTTTCTGAGGTTCCCCTTTCAGCTTTGTCTCTGAGAAAAATGAATGGAAACGATGTAAAACCAGATCATGTAGGTTGTTGTTATTTACTTTTTGCACTAAGTTTGTACATTTAATGGTTAGTTTTCAAAAGTCCATCTAGTTAGGTTCCTCCCGGTTCTTTGTGTAACCTTTTTTCTTAGCTGACTTTCTACCAAAGGGGATAAAGAGTTGGGGATAAAAGTTTGGAGCAGTGCAAATTTCTGACCGTTTTCTTTAGGTAAGTGGTTCATCTAGGGCTTATGAGCTTTTTTCTTATATAAAACCACCGTGAGAGTGAGGAGTGGACCTTTTCCTTCACTTTTTTTTTGAGTGTAGACTGCAGGAATCCAGCTGAGTTCATCCATTGCCCTGGGCCAGACACAGTGGTGCTCAGTAACTCTTGCTCTCACTGCGCTCAGATTGTTTCTCTAGCGTCTGGACCAAGCGTTGAATGTAATAAATGCTCAGCAAACATTTTGGATTCAGTTTAACAAAGATTTATCAGTCCCGCGCCTGGATCTTTGCAGGGCCTGCAGATAGGGCCTGGGGGCTGGGAGGGATGGAACAACTGCACAGCTGATCTTGATGCTGAGTAGAACAGAACTCGGTAGAGTAGATGCAAAGTGCTCTAGGTAGCATTTTAGCCTTGTTCTTTTTTTTTTTTTTTTTTTAAGACAGAGTCTTGCTTGTGTAGCTCAGGCTGGCCTTGAGTTCAGTATGTAGTCTGGGCTGGCTTTGAACTTCAGCCTCCAGAGTCCTGGAATTGCAGGCAAGTGCTGCCATTCCTGGCACTAAGCAGGATTTTAAAGGAGAGGAGCCCAAGTCTTGGTGAGCAGGTGATAACAGATCAAGGATCAGTAAAAGCGTCCCTGTTGGGGATAATATTTGATATTAATTTCTACCCCTTAAGAGAGCAGAGCAGAGTGTGTAATTGAAGCATCACTTGGAAAAAACAGCAGGAGCATGGACCCAGACATTAAGGTCTTAGTTGAGGTTTGCCAGAGCTTTCACTGGGTGAGATGACTGGGGTGAGGGATCAGGAGGGAAGGTGCACTCCTGATCAGCTGGGGAAGCACTGGACAAGAGTGCATGTGATGTTGATTTGGTCCAGACTATGAAGAAGGCCCTCAAGTCCAGGCTAAGGTGGATCTGACCCAGGAGCAGGGCCACCTGCTCACCCTTCTGTCAGTTAAACACACACTGCAGCCTGCCGCACAGTCTGGAAGCTCAGTGCCGCATCCTGAAGCAAAGCTCTGGCTGCTCCCTTGCTGGGAGCAGCCAAGACTAAGGGGATTCTTTTTTCTTTAATTTTAGCAAAATATACACAATTTTGAAATTTGCCATTTTAACTCTAGTACTAAGTACATTCACATTGTTCTGCAACTGATTTCCAGCACACCTCCATCTTGCAAAACTGAAACTCTGTACCCATTTAAGAACAACTTCCCCTCCCCCAAAGCCCAAGCTTCTAGTACTTTCTGACTCTGAATTTATCTCTTCTAGGTACCTGTAGTGAATGGAACCAGTGTTTGACTTTTTCTGACTGGCTTATTATACTTAGTATAATGTCCTCGAGGTTCCTCCATGTTGTAGCATAGGTCAGAATTTATTTCTTTTTAATGCCTGAACCATTGGTGGTGTGTGTGTGACTGTCCCACCCACCCGGCAGCTCATACCACTGGTGGCAGAAGTGGCACAGTCATGTAGTGGTACCACTAGTGGTTTAAGTCACTGGGCAGTGAGGAATATGAATTCTAGCCCCTTTATAGCCCTGTTGTGAATGTGTCAAAGGCTGAATAAGACTCCATTGTATGTATATACCACATTCCGTTATCTATCCTTCCATCCACTGATGGACGTTTAGTTTGCTTCTAGCTTTTGGTGGGTGTGAAGGGTGCTGCTGTGGACCTGCCCATCCAGGTGTCTAAGGGAGAGTTTTGGAGGGGATGTTTAGGATGACTGACGCTGTGGCTCATAACAATGTGTTGGTGGGGAACTGGGCAGAAACACAATCAGTCAAACTCTTGAGATTGTGTCTGGTGGCAGGGAGCTGTGAGGGCCTGGGTGTAAGTAAGTGCCTGCACCGAAGAGAAGTCAAGTGCCTGAGAGACACGAGGAAGACAATGATCTTCATCCACTTGGCAGGCTGCTTCTGGGTGCCTTCTCTGTGTCAGGCACTGAGGAGGCTGAGGGGAAGATGAGCAGGAGTCCCTGTGGGTGGAGGTGGAGGTGGCTGGAAGTAATGGTGGGACTGTGGAATCTGTGGAGATAAAGCCAAGGGGAGAGGTGGGCCCCTGTGCAGGAGAGAATGTGGTGATGGACTGTGCTGGGTTTGTTCAATGATTTGTTCAATGATTATTTACAGGCTGCATTTACTTGAAACTCAGTTCCACAGATATAATGGTAGATCATATAAATGAAATTCCTCTGAGGGTCAGGTCCATAGAAAAAGCGAAACTGCAAAGTCACAAAAGCTGGCTCTGTGATATTATGGTAGGATTTAGGAATTACAAAGAATTGTGTGTCAAGTACGTACCACTCATATGGTGAAAAGGAAGTTTTCATGAAAAAGAACAATATGGTGGGAAGATAATATATTTTTTTGCATGAGGCCGTTTTACAAGGTATGGTTTTTGTTTTTCTCGAGAGTGAAATGGATATTTTGGGTGTAGAGGAGGACACAGTTGATGAAGGCTTTGGGAGACAGGCCCTTTGAAGGGAGCTGAAAGAAATTGGATTTATGAAAGAAAAAAAAAGAAACTGGATTTATGAAGCCTGGAAAAGATAAGGTGAAGGAAGGGTTGGTGAATGGCAGTCTTCAAATATTTGTTCTGTATGAGTGAAGAATGGAACAAAATGCACATAGGTTAAATTGCCCTAAATGAAATTGAGGTTTTGTTTTGTTTTGGTTTTTGTATTTTGTGTAGGGAAAATTTTTTAATGGGAGTAGTTGGAAACGACTTCATTATGTTACTAGAGCTGGTCATGGTGTCTTTGCTGGAGATGAGAGGAAAGCCAAATAATTGTAGTTTGAAATGGTTAGGTCTTGCCCAACTCACTTGCCTTAATGACCCTTTAAAGGCTTGTCTGAAATCCTCTCTAAAATAATTTGGAAATAGCAAAATCAGCAGCCATTTTTCTTGCCTCACTCCCTTGCCTGTGCAATAGAGTATTTTCTGTTAAATACTGGATAGACTTCCCCCACCCCAGTTTTGGGCTACATTGAAAACAGCCAATAAAAGGTCCATAGCCTTAAAATAGGTTATTGATCTGTTGGGGTGGAGGATCTAACCACAGAACAAGTTGTGCAGTAGCTTCAAGTGAGTGTCAAAATGAGAGAGCTAAAGGGAAGGTTGAAGTTTAGAGAAATCCATAATCAATTGTTCAGAGCTAACCTAAGTGGTCACGCCATGTGATCGTCCAGCCTGCATCCAGGTGGAGAGGTCTGAATGGACGAAGGATGAACCACTTCAGTTCTTTTCCCTTGATTACTCAGGGGTGGATTGTTCCCTCTGGTTTACTTCCTTCCCATCTGTCCTTTCCCCTTGGTCATTTCATGGTCGTGGTTTAATGGCACACATTAGATCAGCCAGCAGTCCAGTGGGGGAAGGTGGTAGAAATGAAATTGCAATTCAGTAACTTCTGGTTGATAATATCATTGTCCCCTGTCAAATTGAAATGTTTGCTATCTAGATGAGATCTTTACCTTAAAGAGATCGATGTCAGGTAGATGCTAATTTTGTGCCATTTGGAATAAGATTTAAATGACAGTCTGGTCATAATCATTACCATTGGGTTGGAGGATGTAGGCTTCACTTCCTGTGTAGAATGAATGGCTCATCCCAGGGAATTATGAGACCTGAAATAAATCTTGAAGAGTGGGATGGGATTTGATGAAAGTGTGAACACAGGCGGAGGGTGAGTGGTAGGCAAAAGACTCTCACAGAAAATCCCTGAAGGGTGTGCAAGGTGAGACTGGACAATTTTTAGGGCACTTGGATTTTTATTTTTCAGGATTTGAAGTATTGCCTGTGGTGCCGTATGCAATAAGATATTTGTAAATATCTGATTATATAATGTAAATAATATGTAAATATCTTAGTATAATCTGGTCAAGTAGTGTTGCTCCTTCAGAGAAATAACTTTAAAAAATCAAAAAATATCAATCTCACTTCTGCATGTGATTGCATGTGATTGCATGTGATCACATATGTTATATAAACAATGGAAATGTAGCATGGGTATGTACTTTGGTATGTTTTTAAGCCCAAGACTAATTACCATCCCCTTCTTTCCTAATTAACAACCCTGGCTCCAGTCAAGAGTATAGATTTTGTTATCTCAGTATATGATGTTGGCAATAGATGATCTCTTATTCTTGGCTTATTAACAAATTTTAAATCTTTAATAATATAGTAAATATGATACATAATAGTGTGTAGCAAGCTTTATGAGCCTTATTAATGTCAATTCACTTGTTCAAGCAAAAACAGTGACAAATAAAGGGTCCTGTGTGGGCTGGAAGGGACAGGTGCCTGTGGTAGGCTGAATTCTGTCACCTGAGGAAAGATAGACTTGATGACACTGGCCTGGCAATGCCTTGTCCTGGCCAAGTGTAATAGAGGTAAGAGGAAAATAAGAGGAGAAACCCTGACTCCTTTACTTGTGTCTTAGTGGGGCCAAAATATCCAGCTTCGTTTGCGTTGCCCCAGGTGACCCAGATTATTTCAAAGGTGGACAGAAAATGCCTAAATACAGTAATCTGGGCTTCCCAGTAATGTGAATGTCATAGCCTGTGTGTACTCATGAGCAGGGGACTTGCTGGATGGAGGTTCGTTCACAGTTAACTTTGGAAATGAGTGTGTTTCTCTTGGAAGGGCACATTTATAGAAAGGAATCCATGTAGATATTAGCTTTTGGAAAAAATGTTTACTAGAGATTTTGGAGATGTGAAAAGTGGTTATTACTATCCTGTGTGGCCAGTGATTGTGTGCTTAGAAAACTAGACTATGTTAAAATAAACTTGATAATTCTACCTGGAAGGACTGGAATGAAGGCAGTAAGGGTACAGTAGTTAAATAAAAGTACAATAATAATAATTTTTAGCTTGTAAAATATTTTAAATGTTTTCATCCTAATTTTCACAATGTGCATCTTTTTTTTCTTAAGGGCTAGATGTATGTTTGAAAGATTTTCACTTTAAGAAATGAGTGATATATAATTGGCTGGTAAAATACCACGTAAATTGGTCCTTAGGATTTTTGTCATTGTCATATTAAGCCAGGATTCTTAATCTACAACAGGGCATTAGAATAGCCATTGAAAATGCCTAATTGAGATATCTAAATGTTTTTCTGTTTGTTTTAGTATAGCCTGTGTGTTTACCGCAGGGAAACAGTAGGTAAGTTTTTAGCTGAACCAGAAAAACATCACTTTGATAAAAGAGAACCCCACTCCCTGCCTTTTAAAATAAACTAGCATATGTAGAAGGGTTTGTGAATTTTTTTTCAATAGATCTGAATCTGTTTCCTAATTTACATTCCAGCATTTTCAAGGGATATTGTTTAAAATGATCTTTGCAGTTTCAGACCCGCCACCTCACCAAGCAAGGCTGGAAGGCTGGTGCACTGGTAAGGAGCTGCCCGTGGAGGGGCTGGTGGGCTCCCTGCCCCTCCGTGGGCCACCTGGGACAGCAGGTGTGACCACCTGCTGACAATTACAGCTTCATTCTGTTGGCACATCTTTCCATTCGTGCCTGTGAGGATTCCATAGAAATGCACAAAATTCACACGTAATTCTTGAGGCATTGGGTAGCCCTTGACATACCAGGCCCAAATCCTTATTCTATGGGGCCTAGTTCTAGTGAGTTCTTTTCCTCTTAGGACCTTAGGTCCAGAAAGAAATGGGAAAATAAAGAAGAAGAAAGCTGAGGGTCTTTCTTACAGAAAACAGAGAACTTTATATTTACTTCAGCTCATATTATGGTTAATCAAGGGGGAAAGTGGAGAAAGGAAGAGCAGAGGCAGATTCGAGGAGAAGGGGAAGGCCAAAGAAGTCAGGGGAACAGGAAAAGGAGATAGGTCTGGGGGTTGGGAAGACAGGCTGGGCTGAGTCAGTGGGAGTGTTTTGAGTGCTGGTCACTACCGCCACTGGCCTGTCCTTCCTCAGAAGGGCTGAGCACCAGCCAGCATCCCAGCTTTTCCCACGCCGGTCTTTGGAAGTTCAGAGCAGTGGGCTGCTTGACCCAACAGGTATTCCAGATGAAGGGTTTACTTGACAGGATTGAATCTGAAGGTGAAACAGGAAAAGTCCTCCCTTTTAGGATTTTATGAGCGCCTTTAATGTACCAAGATGTATTGTTATCTGATGGTTTGGAACCTTTTCTTCCAGAACATACCAGAATGTTCTTTCACAGCCAAGAGAATAGTTTCAGGAACCCCAGCTCAGTGCTTCTGAGGATCTCTCCAAGGACAGGTGTTTCCACACCTCTTTTAGAATTCTTCCATTTTTGTTGTTGTTAAAAATCTGAAGACCTTCAGTTGTAATTACAACTCTGCTACACTGACGACATGCCATTTAGCCACCACCATTCCTACTGTGTGCTCTTTCCTTCTCCTGTTACTGTAGTCGGTCTGGGTGAGGTGACATCAGAGGAGACATCATCTGACTTTCTGCATCTTGTTAGCCTTAGAGTGGCCTTCCAGAGGTCCCTAAAGTGACACACTCTCCAGCTTTGACGGATGGATTCCCAAGTGAGAATCCACTCAGTGGAATTACTCAGGATGGAAGGTTCTTCTGTCAGTTCTTGAGTGCTGGCGTAGGACTCCTGCTGTCTGTGTTGCTAGTTCTGGTCCTCCGGAAGGAATCCACAGTCGAGGCTCTCCAGGGTTAGAACGCAGTGCTTCTTGGGTTAGGGCCAGAACCAGAACCATCCGCAGCGACCACAGTCTTGGTTGAGAGCAGGTATGCATGTTTGGTTACGTACATAGTTATGAAATCAGTTGTTTAATGTACTTGCTCCAGGCTTGACAATTCATTTTCTCTAGTGTAATCTTCACTGGTTAGCGTGTGTTGTTCTGGGTGAGAATTTCAGGGTCTACATCTAAATAGATCCTGTTTAAATTTACTGTCAGTTGATGAAGGAAGGGTAAACAAATTTTCAAAATCAGTAGGGAGCCTGTGATTTCTAGGCTACTCTCTGGCTTGTTTGAAAACCCAGTAGCAGCCATTTCATTTCAACATGGAGGAGTTGAACTTCACATTAATTTTTAAAAAATGCATATTTTTATTATGGCAATATTTAAAACAGAATAGTATCGTGAATCCTCTTATCCATTATCTGGTTTAACGCTTAGCAGCATGGCCAGCCTTCTGCTGTACTTTTATCCAGTTTGCCCTCCCATAACGAAGTATGTCTCAAGTGTCAAAGAATTTATCGGTGTTTACTATTGTTATTATCTATTATTTGGTTAGGAAATTTTGTTTTGTTTTTTCATAAAAGAAAAAAAAAGAATTCACCCAAAAATATTCTCAGTGTTGCTCTTAAATACGGACTGCTTTTTCTAAGTATAATGATGATGCCAGACTCATATTCTTCTAAATCTGTATAATTCTACTGTGTTATTGAGTATCCAATATTCAGATTTCTCCTAGTGGAAATAAATATATAAAAATAAAAACAAATACATAAATATTTGAGAAGAACAAATAAGATCCACACACCACAATCAGTTGATGTGTCCTTTATGCCATTGCTTATCTGTAGGATTTAGCCCTATATTTTTGTTGAAGAAAGTGTATTCTGTGCAGTTTTTAGTCTGAATTATGCTGATTGCATTCCTGTGGTAATTAACATGTTCTTTTCCCTGCATTTCCTGTAAATCGTTGATTTAGAGGTTTGATCATATTCAGTTTTTTTCCTTCTAAACAAGAGTACTAGATAAATGGCATATTCTATTACTCTGCCTTCTCTTTTTTGATATACCTTTGGGTATTTGCAAAGATTTGTATTTTCTGTTGTAATGATTGAGTCAATCCTGATAGCTTTGTGTAATACTCTGCTGTTCTGTGGGGCTCTTTTCTGTTGGTTTTTTGCTATGAGTAACATTTGAATCAGCCAGTACCCTCCTGTTCTTCTCTCTTTTCTTTCTCAAGCTGGGAGTTTGGAGAATATCTTTTTGCTCCCAGCTAATATCTATAAATAAGAGTATATCTATTTTCAGAATTCTCCCTTCTGTTTTTCTAATGGCTATACTAAAACTATGCTGTCAGCACACACAGCAATCATATACTTTCTCCCTCATCCCCATCATTTGGCCTTAATTCCACAGGTAAATTTTTTTGGGTCATACTGGGAACTGAACTCAGACCCTTTGCCCTGAGTTATGGCCCTTTTTATTTTAAGACAGGTTCTTGCTAAGTCGTCCAGGCTGCGTTTGAACCTGTGATACTCCTGCCTCAGCCTCTCAGATTGCTGGTATTATGGGTGTGCACCACCATGCCCGCCCAGTCCTGCGTGATGCCCTTCCTTTCCTTTCTTTTTTTTTTGTTTTTTGGTGCCGGGGATCGAACTCAGGGCCTTGTGCTTGCTAGGCAAACACTCTAACCACTGAGCTAAATCCCCAGCCCCGCCCTTCCTTTCTGAACCTCTTCCTGTCCTGGGTACCTCCAGAAACACCATGGCAAGTGTTTCCTGGATGGTGGGCTCTCACAGCTTGTCTGTAGTATTACACTTAAAGATTAGGCTGGCTGATGGGAAGTCGTTGGCCCATCTTGTCTTTGCTTAGGTATCTTTACTGTGTTGTCTTTTGCCAGGAAATCTTGTCAAAGTCTGTTGATAATCTAATTTTCTTTCTCTCACAGTTGACTCGATATTTTTGCCTAGATACTCAAGGGAATGTTTTTTACCTTTATTCTCTGAAATCAGTAGTTTTGTAGTATGGCTGCTCTGGGTTGATTTTCTTTTTTTCTTTCAGAGATATGATGTGCTGCTAGATATGTAATTTCTAGTATTCTTTCATTTCCCTCAGTAAAGATTTGCAAAGCATGACATTTACAGTTTTATTCCTGATTGACTCAAGAACTCCCATTATGTGTGTGTTCCATCTTCTTTGCCTGCCTTCTACATTTATCATTTTCACAAATCATTTTAGACCTTTTATATGAATTTGTTTTTGGAAATTTTTGTTTTAATTTTCATTTGAGGAACTATTTGTTTTTACTTGTTCTTGTGTTTCATTTGTCCATCACTTCTGAAATTATTTTCTTCTAATTATTTTCTTAGTTTTTTCATTGCCATTTAAAAATCTTCATTTTTCTCCAATCAATTCATTTCTGAGTTTTGAAAATTCTGATTTATGCTTCTCTTTGTAGTTTCTTTCATTTGCTTAATTTCTTTTCATTCATTTTGAAATACTACATTCTAGGTTTGTTTTGCATCTTTCTAGCCTGATTTTATTGTCTATACCAAGGATGTCTTTCTGCTTCTTAGTTTTTCTTAAAAGACAACCATTTGGAATTCAACTGTGATTCTCTCCTGTTATTTGCTGTTTTCTAGTACTTTTAGGAAAGTGGGCCAAAATAGCTTCTCTAGTTTCACAGATCTAGTTACCCTCTTATCTCCCATTTTTTTCTTCAGTACTAGGGATTGAGCCCAGGGAGGGCTACATACTCACCCCTTTTTAAATTTTTAAAATTAAAAAAATTTATTAGTACGTGTTTCCAGTACATAATTAAATTCACCATGAGGAGTTGGTATATATACAAACACATCTTAATTCTGTTTATTCCCCTCTCTGCCAACTCTTGGTCTCCTTCCCATGTGCAAAACAGCTGCCTAATTTAAAAGTTGCACCTCAGGGTGTGACTTTGTCCTGGGTTATTAGTTCATAGGGATCGAACTTCCTGAACTCCAGATTTTAGCACAATAGACACACATGCATCACAATCTTCTGCACACTCACCAGTAAAATTGGAACCTACAATGTCCTCTTCCATTTTCTGTGGTCATTTTTAGGTACTTTCCAATGAGTACCCAAAGGTAATCCTGGAGCCGATAGTTTGTCCCCAGCCCTCCTATGTAGAGTTTCTGGAATACCTCTTATCTCCTAGTTTTGTTGTAGATGTTGGCCAAGGTTGTTGATTCCACTCTGTTTGCCCATTTTTATGGTTGAGGAGATTCAACAATTATGCTATCACCTTGTAGCTACTGCCTTCTTTCCAGGTCCGTATTGATTTTTCACCATAAAATTTATTAACTTTTGGATCTGCCAAATCTAAGCCAGAGTAAAATGTTAAATCACATGTAGTTGCTTTAAAAATAATTTTCTTTCAAAATAAGTTGCTAAAAGTTTGTCTCTGGAAAATGATTAACATGGAAACGAACACTTTATGGCCTCCTAACATTAGCCTGCAAAGCTGCTGTTTATGGCAAAACATAATGGTTGAAATCATCTGAGTTCCAGGAAGCTCATTGCTAAGTCTTTTTGGAGGGAAATTTATAAGAAGAGGCATCTTTTTGCTATTATTTGTAAGGCATAAGATTCCTTGGTTTCTGAAGGAGGTAGTGGAATTTTATGGTTCTGAAAGCATTAAACTACATATATACTTTTAATACCATCTAATAAAGATAACATCATTACTTAATTAGGTGCATTTTCCTCTCTCAGCTTTTTTTCCCCAGTGAAAAATTTGCATATCTCTAATTATAGTCATTTAAAAAAAATGCTGCCAGGGCTTGACATAATATTAATTTAGATTTCCAAAAATACTAAATTTCCTTCCTCCAACTTGAGTCTCTTCCAATTGGCCATCGATTTAAATTACCGTCCTACAGGATTATAATTTTAGAATTGGCCTCTTTTCACCCTTGCTTTTAGGGAATGGACATTACTCCAAAGTCATAGAAGGAAGAAGTAAAAAAGTTTCTCAATGGAAATACTAGAAGCTTTTATTTATTTATTTATTTATTTATTTATTTATTTATTTATTTATTTTGGTAGTTCTGGAAATCAGAGCAAGATTGTTTTCAGACATTTCCTCTTGTTTTCCGCAAAGAGGTGGACGAGAGATCATTTTACACACGAGGCTGTTCATTAAGAATTCTTTGTAAAAGGGAAGCAGGATTACGGTACCGCTCTAAGTGAATGTCACCCCAGAAAAATTAAGAGAAAAGTGAACACTCATTAAGCAAATTGACCAGCAAGTATTCTGATGAATGTTGAAACAAATTTGAATAAACCAATTTTGTCCATTAGTGTGCTTTTAAACCAATGTGATTGTTTTGGTCTAATTATTTTCTATTTTGTTTATTCAAATGTAGAATGGCTGAAGAATTAACTATTGCAGCAATTATCTGATTAGCAATTTAGAAAATTGGTGAATGGTATCTGCTCTTCACCAAGAGCTGTGTGGTGTGAACTTAACAGGCCCTGTGCAAAAACGTGGACTGAATAAGAAGACACCTATACTCTTTTCTGGTTGTCAGGAACTGCAAGTGGAGCTCCAGAGCCCCATACACTGCCCCCGTGAGGTCGCATGGGCCATGGACATGGGCCCTGGGCCCTCAATACTTAGTGCACCAGATTGCGGTCTGATGTGCTGCAGAAGTTGTCTTTGCCACCCAGTGTCACTATTCTGGAGTCCTGTAGCTGTGACTGGTGCATTCTGCAACATTTCCCACTTTGAAAGCTTGGGGATTTGAGAAATCTGTGCCCGACTGGCTGCCAATGCTTGTCAGGGGGACCCAGCGCGAGGCCGATTTCTAGGTGTAAAAGCCAGGCAGATTTGCTCACTCAAGAAAATCTGTTTTTACAGGTTTGCTCTGAGTTCCAAGATAAAGATCTTGGTACAGTTTCTTGCTGCACTAATGCCCCGGGTTTGGGTTTCTTCTACTAGCTGTCCGCCTGGTGAGGCAGGGGTTGGCAGTTCTCATGTGTCACCTGGACCTGCACCATTAGCAGCCCCTGGCACCTGGTAGAGATGTCAACCCCTTGCCTGCTGCGTGGGAATCTCCGTCAGTGGCACCCAGCTGTCACCTTTATGTAACAGGCCCTCCAGGGGAGTCCACTGCAGAATAGTTTAGGAACCACGGGGCAGGTGCCAGAATGTTGGGGCTTTGTCACAGACCCAGACTACCAGCGGCCTCTTGAATCCTTCAGGGTCAGATGAGGGTGTGGCTCTCAGTTCTCCTGTCAGAAAGATGGGGGTTTCACCAGATATACCAACAGTTGCAATGCCGTGGGATAGTGCTAAGGCTTCCAGAAATGCGCATGTGGAGAGGGGGAAAGGATGGGAAGGTTTCTCTACAGGTGCAGTTTAAAAGGACAAATATGTTTGTCAGCCACCCCAATTACAACCTTTCAGAGACTGCCCAACTCTTAGAATAAAGTGTATCTGAATGGGTCCCTTTCAAGTCTCCCAGTTTCCACTGTGCACAGCACACCTCGCCCCATCCTTTGCTTTCAGAGCCCCCTTTTCTCCTTAGAGGTGTCCAACTTCCTATTCTCTGCCCAGTGGGAAGGGTACTGGACTTCCTTCTAGCCTCCTGATGCACCTCAGACTCAGGTCCTGAGTCACCCTTGCAATCCTCTTTGACCTCCCAGGGTGGGTCAGTTCAGCTCTCACTTTGCAGCCTATTCCTTTGCACTCATCACTTTGCAATTATATAATTGTATAATTATTAGTCTTGCTCACTCTAGAGCTAAATAGAAATTCCAGGGGTGGGAGTGGGGAGGTCTGGACTTGTTCACTGCTGCACAGGGACGCAGCATATAGCAAGCCTTTAGTACGTACTTTCAGATGGATGAACGAATGAATGAACCATGGAAGGGGGCAAGTCCTCACTTTTATTTCAAGGAGACAGGCTGGCTAGTGTATCCAATTTTGAGAGAGGCTTCACCTAATGAGTTCTATAAGGCTCATCCAATCCTGGCACTACAAAGTTGGATCCTGGGGACCATGGTGGTGACATCTCATGACTTGGTCCTAAATGTAGGTCTGGCTTTGGGGCACTTGAGAGAGGAGCTTCTTGAGTATTAGTATTCTAGGTATATGGGAGAGGGCACAATCCTTTGTTTTTGGAGATGGTCACAGTACATAGATCAAAAGATAGATCAGAAGCCAGCAGCCTCAATAGTAAAGGCGGCACTGGGAAATATTTAGAGGAATGACTACACATTGGCCCATCTTTCCTGAAGCTTCCAAGAACCACTGCCTTTGTCCACAAGTGATGTTGGGGCACCATGTTTTTGGGAGATGCTTCAAATCCACTTAATAGAAGAGAGAGAGAGACTCTTCTGCCTGTTGTAGTCAGTTTGTTTTGGTCTGGCAAATGCTGAACTTGTACCCCTATTCCAGAAGATGAAAGCTTGAGAATTGCCTCCCAGTGGTAACAAGCAGCTCCAAGGTGCAGGCATTTGTCTAAAATAAGAAAATCATGGTCTCTGACACTGTAAGGGCATTTATGTATGTTATTCATAAAAATGCATATGTAGAGGGTGCAGGCTCACAAATACTTTTAAAGATACTCCAAGACCTAGAAGGTAAAGATGTTCACATGCTTATAGGAATCTTGCTTTTGATAGAACTGGTGATCTATTGATTATTTGCCAAATTAATTGTGTGCATTTTACATTACGAGGTCAAAATACTCTCATACTTATTGCAAACTCCTTAAATATATACAATAAAACACAGTAAATTGGGGAACAAAAGTCATAAACATAATTTTGTGAGAATTATGTCAGAATAGCTATAATCCACTGAGCTGGCCAAGGAGGGCTGGTAGCACAAAGGAATGTACCTTTGTGTTTTTGTACCTACCCTAAATAATGTACTTCATCAAATGCCATTTTTCCTCATAACTTCAGTGCATCCCACATCCTCTTCCCCTCCTCCTTCCCTCTTGGGTTCCAGGAAGTTGTTTCCCAAGTGCTTTCTCTAGTACTTCATAGGGCTCTGGCCCCATATCCTCTGCTGCCGTCATGTGCAATGAGGGGAATGTTCATTGAGTGTAACATACTTAAAGGATTTAAGGAGGTGATGTAAGGACCCTGAGCTCTTTTACCCCTAATCCATTGGTGTCAAAACTGAGGCTTGGAGCGGTCAAGTCAGCACCCCCAAAGCTTACCATTGCTTGGATTGGAATTCCCTGCATGTGGCTCCTAAACCCACGCCAGATGTGTTATATTCTTGTTGCTTCACTTGCTCACCCAAGCTTAGTGAAGCGCCATCATTTCCAGCCTGTGAGTCTGCTTCTGGACTTTAAAAATTGTTAAATAAGGTTGTGGGGTTGGAGATTTAGCTCAAGTGTTAGAGTGCTTGCCTAGCAAAATGCAAGGCTGAGTTCTATCTCTAGCACCCCTCCCCCCAAAATAAAGTTGCAAAGCTGGATGTACTTTTTTTTAAGCTGCTTTTGGGAAAATCATTTCAAACGTGCAGAAAAGTTGCAAGGTAAGTACAAAGACTCCCAGACACTGGTTGATACATTTTTGATACATTTCACTTGGTCTGTTTATATACATTATTATTTTTTCTGAACCTTTTTTGAATAATTTGCTAACATGGTCTCTACTTTTTGTGCCTCCTTTGAAGACCTGAATAAAGGCCACCCAGGAAGAATCCCCTCCCCTTGGCCCAAGTCTTTCCCCTTCCTCCTGGGGCTTTTGCATCTAGCAGGAGGCTCTGAGTTTCTCCCATGTGAGCCTCGTTCATTGTCTTTCTGGAAATCTCTCTAGCACCTCAAAAACAGATTCCTTTCTTTGGCAAGATAACACAGAAGCAAGTAAAAAGGGGCTCCTGGCAAATTTTCTCATATTCAGAACAGAGGAGAGACAGGGGATGTACCCTGGCTTGTTTGTTATCCAAAGCTGCAGGTAAACTGTTGTGCTTCTACTAATGCAAGTCTGTCTGCAGGACAGTTATCAATGCCAGGGCCCTTTTTTCTAGCAACTGCCTCAGATAAAATTCCTTTTAGAAAAAAATTTCTAGGGGTTGGAGCTGCAGCTCGGTGGGATAGTACTTGCCCAGTATGCTCCAGGGCCTACTTTGGATGACCAGTACCACACCAAAAAAAAAAAAAAAGTGCTTTTGTTTTTACTTCCTTTGGTATAAGCCAGCCCTGTGGCTATAAGATGACATTTTGAAAGTGGAAACAGAAGGAAAAACTATTGTATGCTTTAGTGTGTGGGATAGAGGGAAGGTGCAATTTCCCTTATCTGACAGGCCCATTCAAAGTGGGATTTTAGAGTATATTCACCAGTACAATGTATAGATTTGCCCATTATGATGAAAATTAGCATAATTATGTATTGAAGGCAAGTATAATTCCTAGCATTTTTCAGAGTCAGAAAGTCAAAGAGGTTTTTCTAAAGTGAAGACCATTGTTGAAGATGGGGTTTAAAAAATGCCTCAGGGAAATGATCCAGATGTCAGGATGAATAGGAAATAAAATGTGGCATAGACATACAGTGGGGTAGTTCTCAGCCTTAAACAGGAAGGAAATGCTGGCGTATTACAACATGGATGAGCCTTGAGACATTGTGTTGAGTTAAAGGAGTGATGCACAGGCCAAGCAGTATTCCATTTACTTCAGGTACCAAGAAAAATCAAATCTGGGAAGCATAATAAAAAGAATTTCTTATATGTCCCAGTTGGATATGTGTGTATAGGTATGTGTATATGTGTACACATACACGTATGTGTGTAATGTTAGTTCCTTACTTATTAATGTTCCGCTAGAATTAAATTCCATAGAATTAGAAGTAGAGCTTAGGTGAGAGTGCCCACTTTTTTATTTCCTAAGGTTTTCATCTGTCACAATCACAACCTTATTTCCCCTCCCGCAAGAATTGGCATTTTGCAGAATTCTGTGTTTGCTAAAGGGACGAAAAGGCAGATTAGTTGAGAGGCGTTGGAGCTCCGTGTGCCCACACCTGCCTGGCGTGTGCCGGGCAACGCCAGCGTGAAGGCCAATGCGCTGTCCTGGCCCCAGCGGAAGCACAGGAGGGCTGGCTGCCCCATCTGTGCAGTGCGCCTCTGCCGGGAGGTACAGGGCTTCTCCTCTGTGCTTGCTGCAGCTCAGGGTCAAGCTGGGCTCTGACCAGCGTGGCTGACCTTTGCCATGCTCTTCTTGACCTTTCTTTTCTGCTTTGTTCTTAGTTGTTCTTTAAGTTAAGGAAGTTAATGTTGAAAGAAGCGAAGGGCCCCCTCCTGCCCCCCAAGCTTCACAGATGGCCAGGGCTTCATTCTGGTGTTTATTGGATTCTAGTCCTTAGTGCGCCTTATCTGGTTCACATTTCAATAAGTGCTTTCCAGAAATCAAAACACGGAAATCTACATATTTACAACAGGGACTGTACTGGGCTATTGGGAAAAACCCTGCTGGAAATGAGAAAGTTCCTCCTTTCTGCTCAGGGATGTAGCTTCACCGGTCATGCTTGTCAAATCCAGACCTTATCTAACTCCCTAAAGACTCGTTTCATAATGGCCTAGGAGGGCTTCCTCTCCTTAGGTATCTTTGTCTGAGATCACGGAAGTCCTACTTCCTCAAACATTGGCTTGTATTTTTCTTAGGATGAGTGAGTAGGGAATATATTAAGCATTCTTATGAAAACCTTTATTGCTGGCAATGTGCAAATTTCTAGAAGAAATTCTGCAAAAAAGAAGTCTGCAAAATAATTAGCTGATTCCTCTGAGAGTCGAATGATTCATGCATCTTCAGAGTCATTATGGACTACCTAAGCTGTAAGTGCCATGGGTCAAATTCCAAGTTTAGTCCCTTATTCTAAGTCTGTGTCCAAACAGTAATATAAAAACAAAGTGTGTGGTTAGTTGTATTATTTATGTTTATCATATAAGAGAATCACTGCTTTTCACTCTTGACACAAACATTTGAGTCTAATCACCGGATCTTTTTAGGGATTTTTTTTTTTTTTTTTTGTGGTGCCAGGGATCGAACTCAGGCCCTTGTGCTTGCAAGGCAAGCACTCTAATCACTGAGCTAAATCCCCAGCCCGGGATTTTTTTTTTTTTTTTTTTAGCAGGTTCTGGAATTTTAGAGCTCTTGGTACCTTGGACTTCATTTACTTACCCAAGATTTGGAGTACTGAATTTCTTTGTCACTGCCAGTACATTTTTCCCCTTTACCTTCTTCACTAATTGCTTGAGGGCAGTTACCATGTTTTTCTAAAATTTACAAATATTAAATATTATAGTGAACAATCAACATTTAATAGTTTTGTTCATGTCTTCCAACCTGAGAGAAACTTTGATGGATGTCATAACTTTACAAGGCCCTTGTAGGAAGCCCGAATCACTGCAGTCAATTGCTCTTAAGTCAGTTTTCTTAGAAGCAACAGAACATCTGACATCTCTTTGATCTTGGGTGTGCTTTTCAAAAAGCAAAAGGAGCCCAAAGGCATCTTCGTAGGCCACCAGATGGCACAGTTTTAAATCAGAACCTATCAGAAGGAATGAGTTGGGAGTACCACTTAAAATGAAGCCCCTAGCTGGGCCATGTTGAGGAATTGGAGAGGAAAAATATACTAGAGAATGAAATCTGCCTAATTTGTCCGGGGATCATAAGAAATAAAGCAGAAAAAGCAAATACTGCAGGAAAGGTATGATTGGCACAGGTGATTTATTACTGCTGGGTTTGTCCGTGTGGTTAACGCAGAAAATAGAGGGGCTGATGTGGCCTTGGGGAGGAAACGGCTCTCAGTAGCAGAGGCAGGAAGGGCCCAAACCACAGGTGGATCCACCCTGCCGAAAGCCCACGCAGAGGAGAATGAGTGAGAAGGTGGGGCTGAGTGGCACTTCCCAGAGTAGGGCACTTGTGTTTGCAAAGGGACATTCCTCTCTAGCACGAGGGAGCCTGGGAGCCAGGTTGCCTCTTTCCTGACCCTGCCACTGCAGGTCAAGGCTGTCCTCCTCCCATGTCCCACTACTGGAGTACTAGAATCCAAGCCCTATTCCCAGACATCCTGGTTTGACTGTCATAGTTAGAGCTAGGATGCCAGCATTTGTATTTTTCAAGCTTTGCTAGTGATTCCTGTGTGCAGTTAGGAATGAGAGATGTGGCAGATGACTACCCTTCCTCATTACTGTATGTGGCCAAGCCTGCACCCTGAAGACTCTGGGACTGGTTCTCTATCTTTTTCTTCTCCCTTACCTGCTGCCATGTTTTCAGATATTCCAGCATCTGTCTAGAAGACTCTCTACACCATGTGGTCTGGAATGCCCTGGTTCTTCTTTCCTAATAGAATCACGGTCATCTTCCTCCTTCATCCACTTGAGGCCCTGTCAATTCCTTCTTCACTTCCTCTGTTTTGTGTATTTCTTCTTTCCCTCCTTGGTGAATTCATGGACACCCTGGTCAGCACACACTGTGTGCTGGTAAGACTCCAGAGAATATCCTAACCCTGACCCCTCCCCACCCCAATTTCCAGGATCCTGTAGCTGCCATTTGCTGGTCCAAATGCCCCTAAGTCTGATATTCTTCCCCCAGTCTTCTGGTACCCCATCTCCCCAGCATGGAAGCCCAAAACAGGACTATCTTGCTCCTTGCCTTATCACTTCCTACAGCCAGTCCACCTCGAGGCCCCTTACCTGGAAATCCCCATCTCCCCTTTCCATCCTTCCTGTAGTTGGCTCATGCTCCCACTGGCTAGCTGACCCCATGTCTAGTCCCGTTCCCCTTGGGACTGTCAAGGCAAGCTCTGTACCTCTTCGACAGCCAAATAGGCCCCATGGCGCTCCTGCCCGCCATAGCTCGCTGACCTTGCACCTCCGTGCTGCAGCAAGCAATCCTGTATGATCGTGTGACTGCTAAACACTCACTTGGCTGGTTCTTCTGTGGTATTTGCTGTAGTGTCCCTTCATATCTAATGGACATCTCTTTTCCTACCCTTAGCCTGGCCAGGCCACATATGGTTTTCAGTTTGATCTCTGGGAGTCCTTTTGTGGCCCTTCTCCTTAGTCATCCCCAACTTTCCCAGCTCAGTTTTCCTCAATACAGATGCTTCTTGACTTGTGACGGGGTTATGTCCTGATGAACTCATCCTACATTGAAAATATTGGAAGTCTTAAATGCATTTAGTACACCTGACTGCCGAACATTCTAGCTTGGCTTGGCCTGCCTTAAACATACTCTGAAAACACATTAAGCTATAGTTGGGCAAAGTTGCCCTGCCATTGACTTGCTCTAGTGATGGAAGAGTTTTAGCAAAAACTGCTTTTAGGTCTCGAATTCTTTCAGAAGGAGACACAAATTATGCTTTTAATGAGTAACATGCTAAAGGCCCAGGGCTTTCCTTGTCATCTGTCCCTTGGTGATATCTTTGTCCATCTAGCAGGAAGCCCATGTGATACTGAAATGTTGAATACCTAGTACCCCTGAGCCAATGCAAGAAACTATCTTACTGTAAATTGCTAGCCCTGGAAAAGATCACAATTCAAAATTTGTTGAAATACAGTTTTTACTGATCATGGATCACTCTTTGCACCATCTTAAAGGTGAAAAATCCCAAGTTTAGCCAGCCTAAGTCTGGATGCTGGTACTCTGAGCTGTTTTTGGCCTCCATTTGCTTCATTGTATGGTAATCATCCATGTGAATATCTCCCTCAGGGCTGTGAGCCCCTTCTTTGTATTCATAGATCAAATGTAGGAGCTCAGTTACCTTTTCATCTATGAAGATTCATTTCAAAAGTGTTTGCTTTGTTACTGACCCAGCTCTGTTTGCCTTTAATTAGCAATACTATAACTTTAGCTTTAGTATCTCTGTCTTTCAGTTCTTGCTGTCAGCTGATTCATCATCTTTAGACTAATCTTGAAATGTACTTAAGGAGCTGCATTTAAAAAAAAACCTTGTTGCAAAGAAATCTTTATTTTGTGAGCTTTCAAATGACCAATCATTTTACGATGGGGTATAACTATTGCTGCAAATTTTATACTGGCTCAGATGTTGACACATTTCATACAATCACTGAATACCCTGTACCTAAGAAAATATTCAAACTGACCATCTCAGCAGAAAATTTCTTTAATTTTTAAATGTTAAGTAGAAATTTGCATTATATAAAGAGACAGTGTTTTGGGGCTTTGGACATGGAGGAAGTACGGTCAAAGACTTAACAGACAGTGAGATGTCAGTTACTTATTATTTAACTTTGTCTACACCTGTGTAGATTTTCATAATTAATTCTACCCAGGTAAGTACTTTCATCTGTGTATTACTGGATTAAAGATATATTTGACCTCTCTTACCCAGAATGACTTTGGAAAGAGAGTGTGAATCCATGCGTGGTACGTTTAGGGGAGTTCTCAAACTGGTCCACAAAGCCACTTTTAAAAGTTAGCAGTCCTAGGGGTTTGGGCATGTGCAGTTGTATTTAATTTCCTTGAAAGTACTTTGTGCCCCCAAAAGTACATTTGATTTTACCTTCTCTTTTACAATAAGTAAGACAACGTAAGAGAATATTTGAGATTGTTTGCCACCGAGAGAAATTGACCTTCAAGTCGTAAGCAAACTCCCTGGATTGGAGAAGCAGTGCTGTACAGAATGATGCCCCCAATTATCCACCCTTCTCCCGTCTGCACCTCCAAGTTGCCTGCATTGTGATCATTCCCTCACTGTGTACTTACTGAGCACCTACTGTGTTCCTGGCCCTCTGGGAGGCAGAGGCTACAGAGACAGATATGCACCTTGCTTTGGATTCTGAGAGCTCACCATTTGGAGGCTGAAGGTGGGGGGAGTTCTCATAGGACTAGCTTTTGCCAGATCACTTAGGCCTGCCTAGTTTGAGAAGGTGACCTGCCTCTTCTTTCCTTGAGCACAAACAGACACACCCACACATGTACACATGAAGTACTCCTGACTGTTCTCTCACAGTCTCTCCCCGTGGAGCCTTTCAGGGTCTTTCTGGACATCGTTGTAGCTGCTTCCCTTGCGTCCTGTGGCATGTTTGTCACCTCTCCACATTTTTGTTTCATTTTCATTGTTTTCCTGCACACGGTTATAGGCTCACTGGCATCTAGTTCTATCTTTGTAGTAGGTTTGTGTTGACAGGAAGATTTCAGTCCTGGGGGTGGCGTGGCCTCTTGGTAGAATATGGACAGTTCTGGGTCCTCCGTGTGTGGTTTCCTTCAGTATGTGGGTCGCTCAGAGATCCCTGCTAGTCTCCTGCTGCCTCACAACAGCACCGTGTACCTTTCCCTGAGCTTTAGCTCCCCCTCCCCAGCTTTATTCTATTTCCAGTATCATCTGTTTGTTTTTTAAAGCCTCCAGGGTGTTGTGGGCAATTATTAGAATTCTTCCATCTTGGTTTTTATCCACTATATTCCTATGGGGATATAAAAGTATGTCAGAAACAATACACCATACAAATCCGTAGCATTTTTATTACAAGTTGTGGTTAAGCAGTACATGAATTGAAGAGTAGCTGAACTACAACGTAGAGGTTGTGCCTTGGTTGAAGTTGTTTTTGCTCTACTTCCCCAAAACAAGAATAGGTCTCTCTGCGTGGGTTTTCTTCCCAGCCATTATTTTGCCTGGTTCCTTATATTTGTGTTCTAAGGAAGAAAGGTTTTGAAGGTTTCACCCCAGTTATAAATCCTGGCCACGTCACTCTAGACTCTGGTGAAGGATGCAGTGATCTGGCCATGATGGTTACCATGGGTCACCCCCGCTGGAGGGGACAAGGCACTCTGTGCTCAGGCAGCAGGGTGCTCGTGCTTACACATTTCGCCCAGCCCAGAAGGGCAGGCTGGACTCTCCACTACTCTGTTAAATTGAAACACTGTAAAAAAATACAGGTATGCCTTGAATATTTTACTTTTGCTTAAAAAAATGAAAGATGGACTGCTGGTATATTTTTTGATAGAGGGCTAAAGTCTTTTTAAAATTTTATTATTACTATTATTATTTTTGTTGTTTGATTTTGGTTGATTGCCAGTTCTCAGGAAAATTCTGAGCCACCATCCTGGCCAAGTGCCACACCTAAAGTGCAAGACCTACAGTTTATAATTTTGGCTTTCTGAAGTGTAGTCCTTCGGGAACAAAGCAGAATTTGCAGGCCAAATGTAGAATTTCCTTTGGTGTTTGTGAACTGGAGCACCCTCTGCAGTCATCTGATGATTCACTAACATTGGATTCCATGGTAGAACTTGTCTAGTGGAGTCACCACTTAGTTGATCCTTAACTCTTCCCCTATGCACACACATTTTTCATCAATTTGCATAGCATGTACTTTGTACATGTAATTTACACATAATATGATATTAAGCACAACTTCCTCTGATAGATTTGGGAGAAGAAGGTGATCAGGTGGTGTGGGCAGAAGAGGAAAGGTAGGACTCATTTCCTTCCTTGGGCCTGGATGTTTGGGAACAAGAGCTTCTAGGTCCCCCAGTTCTGTATTGGGGATTCTCCTGTCAGTGCCTGCATAGTGTAGGGTGATGGGGATGGGAGATATGGTTTGTGCCCTCATGCACAACTATGTGGGACAGCTAAAAATAATGACAAATTGTACAAATAATGTTTTAATGTGATTTAAAACACCTCACAGAGGCTTAATTAGTGGTGGAAGCAGTCCGATGGGAAAGAGCCAGGGCAACTGAGGAAGGTTTCAGGCTTT
>PVJO010021086.1:0-31179 GCA_004026905.1 Hystrix cristata | reverse complement strand
TGTGTGCCTAGGACACTTTATGTCCATATTGGGGTTTCATACCTGTTTTTAATATTTTTGTCTAAAATATGGGCATGTTAAATACATAATCTAAAAGTTGCTGTTGCCTGAAAATAAGTTAGTTCTGTAGGTATTATGGGTTAGACCTAAAATGTACCCAAAGTCTCGCGTTCAGAGGCAGGGGCCTGGCTGGCTGGGGTTGGCCACTGGAGGCATGATTTCAAAGGGTGTATTCTCATCCCTGGCTCCTCACTCCTCTCTCTGCTTCCGGGCCTCGTGCTATGAACAGCTTTCCTCTGCCATTTCCGTTTCCGCTTTGGAGCTAAGCAACCATAGACTGAATCCACTAAAGCTGTGAACCAAAAGAAACCTCTCCTCCTTTAAATTGCAGGGGTGAAAGATTTTGTCCCAACAACAGGAAAGTGACTGATACAACAGGAGACTTAGAGTCTATTCATTTCTAGATCTCTAACATAAGATCCACCTTTAAATTTTTCAGAACATCAGACAGTTGCCAGGTCCCGAGGTGTTCCGTAAAGTTACTTTCCCCAGTTCTTATGACAGGCTGGTAAAATCAACTCATGTAAGAGACAATAACACACAGGCCCCTAAACCTCATAAAATTTACCAAAATACCTTTCCTGAGGGCGTTGTTCCTAGCTTCAAATAGTTTCTCTTCTTGATGAACTGATGGGAGAAATTTCCTTGCAGCCTCAGGACCAAGAAGCCATAATTCTGATGAACAACTTACTGTCTGAACAACTTCTAGACTGTGAATGTGCAGCTGAGCCTGCCTTACTCATCTTACGATCCGATTGTAGTGTGTGACCCACATTTAACCAGTATACAGGGTGCCATGAAACATTTTTTTAAAAAACGTACTCCTTCTTGGCTTCTTTCTATTTCATTGTTTAAATATTTCCCTGAACTCTTCTTTTATATTATTATTGATATATTTTAATGACATATGTTTTCTAGGGAATTTTAAATTATTGTTAGAACTAAGGAATTACTGTGAGTTGAAGCATGTGTTTGTAAGCTGCTTGATAATTTGGGGGATTTACGACTCCAATTTTTTTTTTTTTTGAGATGCCAATTTTTGAGGCTTGTGAAACTTTGTTTTGATCTCTGCTGCCACCTTGCGGTGCAACGTGTGAATTTCTTTTGCTCAATAGCTGCCAGTAATTCGAAAAACCCTGACATTTTCAATGATGTTGCAGATATTTGTAATCTGTACTTAGAAATTGAGTCATTTTATATAATGTTATATACTTTTATGATTTTCCCCTGAGAAGTTACCCCTGGATCAAGTTATTCCAATTCAGTTTCTATTCTGTAGAGCATTAATTATTTTCCATTTCTGGAAAATGTTCAAATGGTTGAGTTAATCATTCTTCCCTATTTGTGGTTCACCGGTATCATTCTTTCTAGTCAGGCAGACTGATTTGGTATTGCCAATTTGTGATGTAAAGTGACACCTTGTTTTACTTTGCACTTTTAGTTAATAGTGAGCTTAGTAACAGCAACATAAATACCACTTTAATTAAACATTTTATTCTTTATCCCAATTTTCTTCCTTTTTCCACATTTTAATGTATTAACATCTCATCCTGTTGTTTCTGTGTGTAAAATATAGTGTTGTTTTCTGCGTGCAACTTTAACTGCAACAGAAGGTAGTATACTGTGTGCTTCAGGCGTCACGAATCTCATCCGCCCCTCTCTTGAAAACCCTCCTATATCACTCTGCCTAGTTTGCTGCTGCCTGCTGCACAGGATCCCACAGTGTGCGCATCTACATGTTCACTAATGAGCTCCCACAACAGTGCACACCCACCGCACTTCAACACTGTACGCACCTGAAAATATCATGACCAAAATCATTATGTTTCCTTGTGAAACTGTGAACATTTTCTGGTATATGAAGCGGGACTGCGTGGTGACCATGTACCTACTTAGATGAGACACTGCCACGAGCTCTCCAGAATTACCTCACCTCCATCAGTGCACAAAGATTCTTACCTAATTCACGTCCCTGCAAACACTGGGCTTCTCCAGCCTTTTGATTTTGCAAATTTGGTGATGTAAAATGATACTTTGCTTCAATTTGCATTTTTAATGAGTAGAAATAATTTGTATGCTTAGCTTTTTGGGTTATCAACAGTGAATGGCTTGTTCCCATACTTTGTTCATTTTGTAACTTTTGGTCTTTTCCTTATTAAATATTTTGAAGTTTGCGTTATGCATAATATTGTGCATATACACCCATTTCATTTTGACAATTGCAGATATATTCTCAAATGCCCAGATACTAATTTTGCTGTGTGTACTTTGGTTGCCATGGTGGTTGCCATGATCTCCTATTTACAAAACTCCTATAATGAGCCAGTCACATTTGTGTATTGCCTTCAAGGAAATCACTTCTATATCAATAAAAATTAAGGGCAAAAGTAAAGCCTACTTAACCAATAAATTAGAAAAACATCAAATAATAACTTACATTTTACTATTCACCTTTATTTCTTATTTTAAAATCTTGTCTTTCAAGTTGATCAAGTTACTTTTAAATCAAATAATCAAGAGATGGTACAACATAGACTGAGGGACATTGAAGCGTTCTAGACATGTTTTCACAAATGCAGCTTCTTATTTCTCCTCCACTTACCCATTTCCCTGCTCTGCCTAGTAATTCCAAATGATTCACCCAACTCCTTCCCACCATGATAGCTGAGAAAGTTTGTGCCCACTTTTACTTTCTATCAAGTCCAGTGGTCAATCTGCCTCACAATTTATAGCTGCAGATTCAATCCTTTCTTGATAAAATTTCTATTTAGAGGAAAATTTGTTCCTGGAACATGAACCCATTATGGTTGATGCAAAGTGTTTACCTAAGAAAACAACAAGAATATATGATTAGGAGGAAAGCTGTATTTCTTTTAAGTGTAACATCCATTTTATTATTTCTTTTCCAGGAGATGGTTTTGCTTCAGTCTCTTAAGACCCAGCTCCTCACATGGGCTTTGGTAGAGGTTGCGGGCAGCGCCAGCGGGTCTAAATCCGGGTGATGGTGTTGAGTCCTTCCGGGCTTCACAAGATCGATTCCTGACTACCTTGCTGCAAATGGTACAGCTCACACAGTAATGCAGCTTCACATACAGCTTGAGAAGAATATAAGCATTGAAAACAGTCTCTTTGGCAATGTGCCTGATGGTGGTCTCTACTATGTTTCGAATGACCAACTTCTTAATAGTCTTATCTTTGGGCAGGCCTCAGGTGCAGTTCATGCAATGAATAGGCTGCACGTGGCTGCGACGCTTCTTGGTACAACCGGTGTTCCTTCTCTTTTTCGTCATCTTGGAAGAGAGGACCCAAAAGGCAAGCTGTATTCTTCTTATCCCATGTTGAAGTGGTTAAGCCCCAGCAATGGAGAAAGGAAGAAACAACTTTCAGAGGATTTTGCAAAAAATGACTCAGTAAACCAAACAACTGGGAAACAAAGGCAATAAAAGTTTATGAGGTCTGACTCTGAATGATGAAACACATATGCTTTAAAGGAAGAACTAACTTGGAGTTAGAGACAATTTATAATACAGTCTTTTCATACGTTTTGGAACCACTTGTGAATATGTTTGCCATACAAATCATAAAGGCTGAATGTGTCATGAATTAATGAATGGATGGATGACTGAATGAATGAGTGAATTTTGTCAGGTGGAAATCCATGGGGAGATGGATTAGCTGCTGCTTTGATTCCTGGTCAGTGATATCACAAAAATATGAGAAGAGTACAGGAGAGGGATTGATTCAGATGCCACAGCTAAAATCAAAATAGCATAAAAGTTTGACAAAATAAGGACACATGCAGGAAAAAGAAGTGAAAAGAAATAAATCAACTTTAATGAGTAGTCCATCTCAGGACCAGAAGAAGAGGGAAGCAAAAATCACTGGAAACTCCAGCATCCATGTACTCAAGGTCAGAAGCTTTCAGTTGGCAATAACAGGAAACCCAGGCAGATGGGCTAAAATGACAAAGGGAATGCGTTGGTTGATACAGTTCACAAGTCCAGGAGTCCTGTGGGCTTCAGGTACAGCTCGATCTGGACTCCTCTGTGAGGCTGTTCTCTGCTTTCTTCCTGTATGATTTCATTCACAGACTTGTTTTTCTGGTGCTTAACAAATGAGCTGAGCCAATCCAAACTGTATACCCCACATCGTGACCCAGAGAACAAGAAAAAGCATCTCTTTTCCCTACTATCCAACACGAGAACCAGGCTTCCTGCTAACTCAGCTACCTTGTGACAAGTGCACTCCTGACTCATCCTGTACACGATTGTTTTAAATGACAGATTTATTATCAGTTAGATAGCATTAGAATGAGGCCAGGAACCAAGAAATTTATGAGCACATTACTCAGGTCAGGAAAATGTTGAATACCTCTTACTGTTTTACTAAAAAGAAAGGCTGCATATAATAAATTGTGTTAAAATATATATTAAAATATTTTAAACAAATACATGAAAAGGGGTTATGCATTCATCAGTTAGCAAAAACACCATGAGCAAAAGCTTACAGGACCCTAACCCTGTATTTCCCCTACGAACATGGCTCAGTGTTCATTACTCCAGGGTTTGTTTTTTTTTTTTTTGAACAACCATATAGAATATAACTTCCATGATAATGAAAATGTACTATATAAACATAGTTACTCTGACCCTACTTCACTCCAGAGGAGCAATAATCTTATTCCCTTTTTCATTCTCTTCACTAACACACTTGTGCCACCTGTATCGATGCTTCTCAAATTTTAATGCACTGTGAATTTCCTGCTGATTTTGCTGAAACACAAATTGTAATTCAATAAGTCTGAGATCAGGTCACAGATTTTACACTTCTGAGAATCTCCAGGGTGGTGGCTCTGTGGCTTGTCCCAGAAACACCCTGCATAGCAAGGAACTACATGCCGCCCAACTCTTGTTTTAGAGAGAACGATAGTTTTAGTCTAATGGCTCTCTGTAGTTGGATAATAAGAGTGGTAGGAAGCAACATTGTGCTTCTTCAAGGAGAGTCAGAGGAAAAAAAAGACTACAAAACTGGCCTAAATTCAACACAGGTTTTATGGAGAATATGTCACATGCAAGCCAAACATTTCACCAAAGATAGAGCTATTAGGGAGACAGGTACTTTGCTCTCAAGGTTCTGGCAGATTAGAGGGGGAAAGGGATCCACACAGCTGCCCTGCAGGGCAGGGAGTGAGGCATGCAGCTGGAAAGTGTGGTTGAAATTTAGGGGACCCAGAAAAAGGAGACACTGCTTTCCAATGTGGGTCAGGGGAAGCCCTCTGAGAAACAGGCATCAGAAATGTTCCCAGTGATCCATTAATATCCCAGGACCCAACTGCATTCATAGTCTACATCTGAATTTTAAAATTTCAGAGCTGCACTCAGAACAGCAAATCCTATGAAATTATTTCAAATTGTATTGACAATTGATCATGAAGCAGCAATAAACAATGGTGAAAGTGTCACATAGAGAGTGGAAAGCAGGTCATCCCATGTGTGTTCAGGCAGAAGATCGGGCTCGGGCACGTGTGGAGCACCTGGGCATCTGTGTCCTCACTGCAAAGGGGTGGCACTCGGAGAAGCTTCACAGCACGCCCTGTGTAAACCAGGGGAGACAGGGAAGAATGGATCTTCCTAAGCTGGAAGTGAGACCCATGGAGTGAGGGCAAGGGGACTGAGGAAGGAGAAAGAAAAAAAAAAAAGAGGTGAGAAGATAAGTGGGGGAGATGGGAAGAAGAGAAAAAAACAGATACAAAGAACTCACCAGCGCTTCCCAAACCAAAATGCAAGACCTATCAGAAGAGCCAGGGTTGCTGTCACTGCGACCAAGACCAAACCCCAGGAACTGTGATGTGCTGTGGGTCCTGTTGGAAACCAAGGCTGTCATTTCAAACCTGTCTCATTTTACCCCAGCCACGCCCTGTGTTCAAGCATTAGTCTGGGCTTCTTTTGTTCATCTGAGCATTGACCTCATCAGTCTCCTTTCTTCGGTTTTTTCTTCCACTCCTTGTCAGTGATGGATCTTTCACCTAACTCACAACATTCTCTTGCACCTATGAGGCCTACGTTTTTAACTCTTCTATTCCTTAGGTTACATGTGTGTTTTCTTTTTGGGTCTGGATTTTCCAAAATCCCACTTATTTTCAGCTGGTCCTCCTGCTCTGCTTGAAGACCACCTCTTCTTGTCTCCACCCGAGACCCAGCCCCATCTCACCTCAGTGGAGGACAATGTCCTGCCCTCCCAGACTGCTGTGCTTCACGCGGCAGGACAGCCCAGCCGCCTCCCCGGCCGCCACATCCAGGGTCACTCGCAGATACCACGTCTCATCGGCATTGGGCAGGACGTCCCCTCTCTGAGTGCCCTTCTGCTCCTGCTCACCCCGCATCCACGTCACCCACACGGGCTTTGGGTGGAAGCCGGAGACGTGGCACGCCAGCTGCAGACGGCCAGGCCCGGGGCTGGGGCCACTGGACAGCCAGGCCTCGGGCCTTTCTACAAAAGGCAGAAAGATTCAGATAACGGCTCAAACACAGTCTGAGAGATTCTGATCTCCAGGTCACCTTAGATACATATCTTTCCTGCTTCTGGAAAGCTGGTGCTCACCTTCTTCTCCCTTTTGATACTTTTTTTATCCTCAAAGAGAAGGCGAAGGTATGATTTGAGAATAGAGAACTTTTGGAAAAGGGGTACAGAACTGACCTTGCCGCTGGAGACGAGCTTTCCCCGCATCAAGAAGACTCAAGATGAAACGTGGGCAGACGTCACTGAGGAGCCTGTGAATCAGTCCCTGGATTCTTGGGTAATGTCTGAGTCGTCTGCAGACACTCTGAGCCTTTTGTCCACCCTTCGGAGATGGCAACCACGAATTGTTCTGGAAGCTCAGGAAATCAGATCCTTGATAAGCCTTCTGGTAGAAACCTACTATGGCCTCCTCAGAGTGCAGCTCACAGCCTGCTGCAAACTGCATCTCAACAGGATCTGAGGAAGAGAGGTCATGAATCAGAGGAAAGAGGACAAAACAGAATGAGTGAAAACAGGAAGCTGAAAGAACTTTGGGGTTGAAAGGAATGGAACACAGTTTAGTTTGATCGGAGGTTCAGAGAAAAGAAAATTAGTAGAAGTTGGTGGTGGAAGAAGAGATGAATAACATGAGGAAAGAGACCAATTGTTCAATGAAGGTGACACAAATGATGGGGGGGGGATTTAGTGTGAGAGTGCTGGGATTATAACAAGAAGCTGGGTGGATGGGGTACAGTGGTTACCATGACCACACAGAAGGAGAACACTAAAGAGATCGAATGGGGCAGGGAAAAATTACATTTTAAGGAGTCAATCAAAGAGTGAGGAAACTGAGGATACCTGATTAGAAGCCAAGAAATGGAGGCCACAGGGTATCTGTGAGGAAAGATGATAAAGCACAACTCTGCAGTCAATGAGAGAAGTGTTCAAAACTACCGGAAGACCAAAGTTTTTGAGGAATCATGGTCTGAATCTAAGCATCTGCCCAGAGTTTGTGATTATACTTTTATGCTGGGTAGAGAGGAGTTAAGCTGTAGAAGAAAATGTAGGCCCTTCTTAGAGGAATAAAAAACTGAGATACGCCCAAGCCTCTTCCTCCACCCTCCCCACTGAAGAAACTGAACTCACATTCAAACTGATATTCAATTATACCAATGTGAAATGCAATGAGGCTTCTTCGGATAAACTTTTCCAGCTCACTCCACTCCTTGCTGAAGTTGCCCCTGGACCAGGGATACAGGAAAATGATGGTTCCGGAGCTGCTGTTCCACCTGTGAGTCTGCAAGTCACCCAACCAACCTGAGGCCAGATGTTGTACTGAGGAACGGCTGTAGAAAGATGAGGTCCAGGTAACTTGGAAAGTGACAGGCTCTTTGATCCCTGCTGGGAAAAATAAAAAGATAGCAAGGTGAGAAAAAGAGACATCGGGAAGGATCGAGAATAGGAAAAGAAAGGTGCCAGAGTCGGGGGACTCTGAACCCCATTGAAAGGACCTTTGCTGCTTCAGGGGCCCATGACCGACCAACAACCTTCCGAAGAGCGCAGGAATCCAGAGTCAGGAATACTCACACCAGAACTCTGAGTGTCTAGGAATAGTCAGCTGGCATTCTTATTTCTCAGGTATACACCAGAGAAACTACAAACACACACACATACGCACACGCACACACACACACACACACACACGCCCTTTTGAACCCAACTGAATAGGCACAAGAGTTCTTACCAATGTCACTGTCGCTGCCGAGGATGAGACCAGCCTGCCATGAAAGTAGCAGAAACAGCGCAGCACTTGCAGCCATTATTTCTTTCTCTCAGAAAGCTGATCCTTGGTTTCTGTTGTAAACAAACCTACTCCAATATTACTCTTCTGACTTCTTTCTCCAAGCAACAGACAAACTTTTTCTGTCTAAGACAAGCAAAATCCCCTCCTTCCCAAAAGCCTGAGCCTCCCACGCAGTTGCTCATTTCCCCTCTGGTTGTGGCTCACCCTGCAGGCTTCCGGTTTCTCTCTTTGACACCAGCGTCCACCCTGTGCACGTTCCCCTATTCTAAAACGTAGAATGGGGAGAAAACGAGACATTGGGAAGGAGAGAAAGAGGAAAGAAAAGTACCAGAGTCAGGGGACTCTGAACGCAATGAAAAGGAGAACCACGGCGCTCTGAGAAGACCCTTGCTGCCACAGGGCCCGTGATGAACCAGCAACCTTCAGGGGAGCACAGAGATCCAGAGTTGGGGATACCCAGCTTTCTGCTTGCTACACAATCAGTGTTATGTGGCAATGCAAAGTCACTTTACCACTGGGGACATTTTTTTTTTCAATCTTAGGGATCAAATCCAAGGCCTTGTGCATTTTCTGTGTTACTCTGCCGTCTCACTCTTTTGAATTATTACCCTTCGTATTCTCTTTCCCACTTCATCCCCCATCCCACCACATCCACATCCCTGACTTGCTGCTGTTTCCTTTATCCGCATCTTTGCAATCCACTGATCATCCTGTACTATGGTATAAACTATGGGAAATTCTTCTTTATTCTTAGAGAAGAGTGAGAAGGCATCACAGAGAGCACAGGAACAGAGAAGTATAAAGAAAAGCTCTCTCTGTTTGAAACAGTTACTTAGCACCTGCCTGGAACCAAACATCTTGCTATACTTAATAGTGGTTGAAAATACGTTCACTTTATTCAAGGAGCAACTAGTCTATGTAAGGAGAAAACTATGCCAAGCGCTATAAATCTTGGTATGCTGAGTTTCATTATGGGTATAGACTCTAGATTTTTAAAAATTCTATGTGAAGCAATATTTTCTAAACTAGCAACCCTTAACTGACATTCGCCCAGTGAGATCTTGAATTTAGTGACTGGCTTGGGGGTAGTTCCATACTGTTATTGTACTGTATCCCCACACAAAGACTGCCTGACAAGTTGCGAATGCTTAGTTAATATTTGTTGAGTGAGTTTATTTTTTCAACTTGTGCCTCTAATAATTATTTTTTATTTATGGAGGACATCTTCAACATAAGTTTTTTTAAGGAAATTATAAAGTTTACTTGTAATCCCACATAAAGAAATGAGAATCTTAGTTTTATTTAGGATACTAAGCATACAAAGCATAAAGATTATATAGAGGGTCCTGTATTTTGTTACTTATAATATGAATCTAGTGAAAACTTATGAGAAGAAAAGTTAATAGAGTATTCTGAAATCATTTATCCAGAATTCCCTTGTCATTAGCTCTATTTGGATGTTCCACGGTCATCTCGTCCTATGCTGGTCTCTGTGGGTTAAGCTTGTCTTCTTTGATGATGGAGTTTATAACTGTTTAAAGTTCTGAAATATTGTGTTAGCTTTATAAATGTATTTTTCCTACTTATTTTTTATTTCATGATTTAAAAGAAAATAAATTATTACAAGCAAATTTAGGAAAGAAAATAATTTTCTGAAAAGTTAAAATTAGGCTTCAAAAATCTGAGATGAATTTTATGGCACATGCCTCTAACTCCAGCTATTCAGGGGGCTGAGGCAGAACAATCATGACTTTGAGGCTCACTTGGGCAACATAGTGAGATCCTATAGTGAGAAAAAAGTGAGGGGGAGAAAAGAAAGAGGAGAAGGGAGGAGGACGAGGAGGAGAAAGAACGAAGAGAGGGCAGAGGAGAGGGGGAAGGAAAAGAAAAGCTGAGAAGAATTCCACTTCCATACTTACGATTTTTTAAAAAGCTGGACAATCAAACTCACAACCTGTGAATTCGTCAGAAATTTAAAAGTCTTAGGTCAACCACATACCTAGAAATCTACGGGAAAATAGGATGAAAACTCTGGCTTCCTTAGAACAGATGCTACACAAGCCACTAAGAAAAAATCAGCTAAAATTGTTAATCAACTACTAAGTCCTCACATCAAACTCTAAACTCTTTCCCATGAATCTCGGTAGGGGCCTCTGAAGGTTAGAGTGTGGGAAGCAGACCAGATAAACCCTCTCTTAAGATGCATGCCTGAAGTGTGACAGCACACACTCCATGAAAAAGCAGCAAGTTCCTTTAAGATCTTTCCCCTCCATTTTCCACATCCACAAAAAGCTCTGGCCTCATAGGAGGACAAGAAGTCCTGCTGCCTCTGAGTACAAGAGAAACCCCACTACAGCCATAGGGAGGGGAAAAATGGGAAGAGACAAGAAACAAATCATGCTCCTAAACTATCAGAGGTCCCAAACTGCTTGGAGAAAAGGAGGAACAAGTATATGATCCAAACCTAAAAAATCAAAAAATAAGTCATGTGTTTAAGAATGAGACTGAACAAGGACAAAAATTAGTGCCCCTACACCCTTCCCCAAGCAGGCAACAAACACCAAGCAACAAGAGCAGTCTATTAGAACAGGCATGAACGTAGACATAAAGAAGAATGAAATTCTAAGACAGTCTGTGCACTGAAATAAGCCAGATATAGAAAGATCGGTGCAATGTGTTGTCTCTCATATGTGGAAGCTCTTGCCCGGGACCCGAGTCTTAACACTGCTCAGTACTAACGCTGCGAGGAACGAGCAACCCACTTAGGTTTTTTGTGTCTTTGATGAAAGATTTGGGTCAGACAAGACATCTAGGCTGGAATGCTCAGTCTAAGCAGAGTTTACTGCAAAACGGCAGATGTTCAGAGAAGCAAGAGAACACACCCCCCAGCATGAAGGCGGGCAAGCACCAAGTCGGCAGCTGCTCTGAAGGAGTTCTTGAGTCTCATTTATATGATGACTGGGTCTTTTGAGGAACATGCGATCCTTCCTCCAAGGTCACTGTTCTTTTCCAAGGAAAATGGGCTGTTTACCTGCCTCAGAGAAAAGTAGCTACCTGTTTACTCTTTAGGTGGATGTTTTCCATTTAATTTTTTTTGTTTATTTGAGACTTTAAAGTTTTTCTAACCCCTCGCCCATGTCTGGACTTCAGATGGGTCTTGGACCTTATCAACACGCTCAGACCTTCTTGAGCTAACGTTTGATTTTATTTATGGCTAACAAGTAAGAAAGTAATGGAGAAAAGTAAAAGCATCATGTCTCCTTTATCTTTTAAGTAGTGCTCGATCATCAGTCCCCAGGCCAGCTAATGACTAACTTTCTGCCTAACACAAGTTTAAAAAGTGACCCCCTGAATGAAGCATGATGATTACTAGTTTGGGAAGAGGAGGTTGATAAATGGAGGTTGCACTCAATCACTGCACACTCTATACATGTGTGACTATGTCACACTAAGCTCTATTCACTTTCCATCAGTGTTTCCGTTAATAATCTTTTCTCTTCAGCATCCCACCAAAGGTATCACGTTACATTCAGTTGTCTCTCAGTCTGTTCTGGTCCATAGTAGCTTCTTGTTCTTTTCCTGTTTTTTAGGACCTTGACAGTTTTGAAGCATGCTGGTCAGGTAGTTCGTAACGTCTTCCAGTGTGGGTTTGTCTGAAGTTTTACTCATGCTTACAGTATAGGTTTTCAGAAAGAATAGCTCACAGGTGGCGTATCCTCAACATCTGACACCAACATGACTTCCTGCTGGTGATATTAACCTTGATCACTTGCTTAAAGTAGTGTTTGCCTGGTTTCTTCCAGGTAAAGTTACTATTTGCCCCTTTCCATACTCTTTTGTTTGGAACCAAGTCACTAAACCCAATCTCAGGAGGTAAGGTGGGAAGAGGGGCAGAATACCTGTCTCTTCTCATTTCTCTCTCTCTTTCTCCCTCCCTCCTTCCTCTCTCCATTCACAACACTTTTACAGTCTTACTTGCACAGTTTCTGAGAAGTCAGATGCAATTCATATCTTTGCTCCTATACAAGTTTCCCACCACCTCCTGATTGTTTCGGTGTTCTTCTTCGTTTTCTTTATTTTCTGGACTTTGAATATGATATTCCTAGACCTTGTTTTTGGTTTTGGTTTTTTTGCCATTTGACCTTCTTCCTGTTCTCTGAGCTTCCTGGACCTCTGATTTTATACACGGCTGCAGTAGAGTATTGTGGTGAACTTGAACTTGAGTAGGAATGTGGGCTGACTGAGTTGGTCCTGGGCGAGGAGGATCGACCTGAAGGTCATTACCAACGCGACATAAAGGAGAACAGGAGCAGAAGATAGGGGCCAGCTGCATCCCAGTAGAAGCTCTGTTGGGGCTGGTTCTCCAGAAGTGAACTTGGTTGTTCTCATCACAGAAGGAGCTTGGGGCCTTGCCATAGCTGGGGATGGCTGCTGTCTGCTTCAGGGGAGCTCTGCTCTTCATCTGCGCGGCAAGCACCACATCCAGGTTCCCGTATAGATTTCTTCAGCCTCTTAGTGCAGACACAGAGGTACGGGAGACACTGCCGTGGGCTGCCGGCCCTCAATTTGATCTTTCAGGTCTCCAGTGCATAGAGAGATGTTCTGCACTCTCCTGCACCTGGCTTGTGTGTGTGAATGTCATAACTTATACTGGTCCTGTATTAAATCTGCTCTCTTGCAAACCATTGACTCTAGAAAAGTAACTAATACAGTAATTCAATGACATTAATTGGGAAACCTTCTCAGTCATAACTTCCAAATACAGTCACGCATCACTTAAGAAGAGGGAAATGTTCTGATAAATACACCATCAGGCAATTTCATCATTACTCAGACATTACAGAGCGCATCTGTGGAAGCCTGGATGGTGTAGTCCCGTGTGCACCTAGGCTGGAAGGTACAGTCCACCATCCACTGAGGCCAGAGCTCTTAGGTTATCAGTATGTACAGCATGTTACTGCACTGAATATTACAGGAAACTGAAACACAGTGGTAAGCATTTGAGCATCTAAACATAGAGGAAGTACAGTATAAATGATAAAACAGCACACCTGTATCCAGGTCTTATCATGAAAGGATCTTACAGGACTGAAATTTGCTGTGAGTCAGTAAAAGAGGTTAGTCAATGTGCAGGACTGGGTTGCACGGCTGTAGGCATTATAAACCTGCACATTTGGGCTATATAATATTTTTTAACTTTTTATTTTATTAATAATATATTAACATTAGCTGGTACAATGATTAATTTATAAATCTTTTTTTTCAAATTTTACTCTTTTGTAGTAATCTTTGGCTTAAAACACAAACATTGTACAGTTATATGAATTATTTTTACTTTTATTCTCCAAGCTTTTTTCTATTTTTAATTTTGTTTACTATTTAACTGTTTTTTATGAAACCTAATGCACAAACACACACATTAGCCAAGAGTCGCGATCATCGGTATTCCTGTTTTCCACCTCCACATCTGGTCTCCTTGAAAGGTCGTCAAGGGCAACGACACGCGTGCAGCTGGATTCTCTGGTTCTTCTTCCAGATCAACTCGAGAGGAACTGGCAGAGGCTCCTCCTGAAGATGTGTCACTCTTCGCAAATGCGTCCATGGTGGTTGGTCTTGTTTCTTTTTTTATCACAGGCTTGTTTGTAATCAGATCATGTACAATGAACATTCCTGTGTTCCTCAGCTTTCCGTTGCTGGAATAAAATATTTGAGAAAATCAAGTGAGAGGAGAAAAAATTTATCTTTGTTCACAACTTCAGAGGTTTAAGTTCATGGTCTCTGGGATCTGTTGCTTCTGGACCCACAGTGAGGCTTAAAACAAAAATATCTAAATATTGTATGGATTCTCTTAAACAAGAAAACTAAAATATAAATTAAAAAAGAGTAAAATGAAGAAAAATGTTAGGAAACAAAAAGGTAGACTTGGATTTATGCAAGGGGATCAGGTGGAGGAGGAAAGAAGAAGGGGCTGTAAAGAGATCAAAATTTATAAAGCTGCATTATACATATAAACCAATTCCCTAAAACAAGTATATGTATTATATATTGCGAACATTCACTTGTAAAAAAAAATAGTTTGAAATATACCACTATTGCCACCATGGGGAAAAAATAAAAAAAAGAAAGTTTTCAGGTTGGATCTGTCATATACTTCTATTTTCTGAAATATTTTTTTCTGTTCTGATCTCAACTAGGTTTCTATTGTTCATGTATTCTTTCTGCTTCCTGCTTTTCAGATGGTGTATAGAGGTGTCCTAGCATTTCCAGGGTACTTGCTCAAGCTGATATACATATGAATGATATTGCTAAGAGGAGTTTCCTTGCCTCCACATGTACTTTAGAAACCACTAGCTCTTATAATTGGTACTGGATTTGTGTACCGGAAGGTGTTTCATTCCTGGGGTCCAAGATGAAAATTATTTTCCTGACAGTAAAACACACGAATTCCAGAACTCTTCCTTTACATTCTGCAACCTTTAGCCTCTAAAAGAGTTTGCGTTTTCTTTTAATAATGTCATGATCAGAATATTCAGTATTATAGACACACCAGTTTCCTCAAATTTAACTAAAGATTCTGTGAAATCTGAAACGAAAGTTAGCTGGTATTCTCACGGAAATCGGAAAGCTCATCTTAAAAACAAATACGAGCAAGGAAAGGATCAAGTATAGCCAAGGTGTACTTTAAAAAGAACAAAGTAGGAAGATACTCTAATGAATGTCAAGATTTATTATAAATCCAAAGGAACTGAGATAAGGTTTCAGCAGCAAAACAATAGATATATAGAACAAAGAATAGGGAGCCCAAAAACAGGCAGATAGATAGACAGATTTAAATTATAGCAAATTTGGTACTAGATATCAGTGGTATCGGTTGACTCATTCTTTTTTAATTTTTGACATCAGTAAAATGACCAAATAGGGTGGGTGGCCCGTCAATCAATCTTTCCCACAAAAAGGAATCACAACAAAGAGTTAACAACTGAATTCTGAATGAAATGACGAGGGAAGTGCCAGAGATTAGCAGGGAAGTGACAACATCCTTGTGTGCACAGAAAACCGAGAGAGCGCCACTGGGAGTTGAGTGAGGTACCCTGCCTCTCCCACACCTTCTTCCCTGTCCTGGATTGGCTCAGAGCCAAGACCGACTTCTCCTTATGGGGAAAAGATAAGCTGGAGCTCCCCAGCTGTCCTCCTTGCCACAGCATATGACGATCCAGAGATTCCCACAGATCTCATAGCTCCCGAACACAGCACCATTCACGTGGTTGTACTGTCACAAAGTAAGAGCAAAAATGACACCCTCCACCAATTGCTGTGATCTAATCTGCTACAGCTGGGCAGTATCTTGACCCAGGACCCACCGGAGTGTGTCCTGCCCTAAGAAATAGGAGCTACAGCCTACACTGTTCTTGAGACACCATTGTCCATTCACCATGATCACATGGGTGGCTACAGCACCACAGTCCCAGCTGTTTGGAGCCTAAGCCCAGCAGAATAGCCAGGACACAGACCACGGCACACATGTAACATGCTGAAACCCAGGGAACAGGAGAACTTGCACACAGAGGAATCTAACAGCCAGAACCCCAACACACAATATGCCTGTAGCCCGCATGAGAACAAGGCAGGCATTAGTCTCATTCTTCAATGAGCCTGCCATGCTGTGAGCTGGCCCACAACAGCCATGTGTACCTGAGCCCAGTGGCCAGCCAGACAGCAGGCGTGCCACCCCAACCCTCACGAATGGACCCGCTGCACACCTAGCTGTCCAGCGGCAGCCACATGTTCCTGATCCTTCCCCGATAACCATAAAGGCAGTGGCCCCGTTGCCCCTCCCCCTTCCCTGAGAGCCCAATACGCAGCTGACTGGCTCCCCGCACCAGTGCACACCCAAGCTCAGCGTGACAGAGAGCTAGATGGTGCCCCCACTCACAGGGGTGCCTACCACACAGCTGCCATACCAAAGCACCTGCAGGCATCAATGTTGAACCCAACAGCAGCCAGGAAGTGGCCTTGTTCCCACTAAAATGATGCCACACCGTAGCCGCAAACACCACAGCATAGACCCCTGACACAACCACAAACATTACCAACAATGACTACGGGCTGAAGAAACTGCAATATAATACTGTCCCCGTCTAGAACAAAATTTAACAAATGACATCCAGTGGACACACCCCAGCACCCATCCACATGTGAAAGTCTCTCCCCACAGAAAAATATATCCATAAAGTTCAAAAAGGTGCAAAAGGTGACTGTTGCACTAGATTGTAAATTGAAACACAAGAAACACAAAAGAGCAAGGAAACATGATAGTTCCAAAGGAATACAATAATTCTCCAGAAACAGACTCCAAAGAAAAGGAAATATACCAAAATGCCTGAAAAAGAATTCAAAATAACAATCTTAAAGAAGTTCACTGAGCTACAATAGCATACTGATGAGCAATTCAATGAAATGAGGAAAATAATTTGTAATATGAATGAAAAGTTCAATAAAAAATAGATATCATTTTTTTAAAATGAAAACAAATTTTGTAGCTGGAGAATTCAATGAAGGAAAGGAAAATATACAATTGAGAGTCACAGGATCAGAGTTAGTCAAGAGGAAGAAATAATTTCTGAACTTAAATACTGGTCTTTAAATTAATTCAGCCAGAAGAAAAGAAAAGGAAAAAATAAAAAGAATGAAGGAAATCTGTGGTACCCATGGAATATCATTAAACAAACATATATTCAAAGTATGGGAGTTCCAGAAAGAGAAAAAGAAAGACATAGAAGTATATTTAGAAAAATAATAGCTGCAAACTCCTCAGGTCTTGGGAGAGAAGGGGATAACCAGATATGTGAAACTCAACAAATTCTAATTAGACTCAAGCTGGTGGTCTGCTCCAAGACAACAAAAAAAAAAAAAAAAAAAAAAAAAAAAAAAAAAAAAAAAAAAAAAAAAAAAAAAAAAAAAAAAAAAAAAAAAAAAAAAAAAAAAAAAAAAAAAAAAAAAAAAAAAAAAAAAAAAAAAAAAAAAAAAAAAAAAAAAAAAAAAAAAAAAAAAAAAAAAAAAAAAAAAAAAAAAAAAAACAAAAACAAAACTTACCAACTCGGTTCAATCCACAGCACTGAAAGGGGAAAAATGACAAGGAGAAAAATTTAAAAGCAACCAAAAAAAAAAAGAATCACAAGTGACATATATAAAGGGATTCCCATTATATAATAGCAGATTTCTCAACAGAATCCTTACAGGCCAGAAGATACTGGATTGGTATACTCCAAGTGGTAAAAGAAAAACAAATGCCACCTGAAGTTGTGTTTCATAAAAGTGCGAAGAATAAAATATTTCTCAATAAGGAAAAATTGAGGAAATTCATGGTGGCTAGACTGACCTTATAAGAAATGCTTAATAGCATCCTACTTCTGGAAGCAAATGCATGAAAGTTACCATTATGAAAACACATGAAAGTATGGGATGCCCAGGTAGAGTAGATACAGAAATGAGAAAAATAATTAAATGAAAAACACCCCACAAAGACTCACAATAATGGATGAAGAAAGAAATAAAAGATATAAAATCTAACCAGAAAACAATGCAACTAGAGGAGTAATTACTTGTCAATAATAACCTGGGATGTAAATTGGCTTAATTATCCGATTAAAAGAGAGCGATAGACTGGCTAATGTTGAAAAATAATAATACACTAATACATGCTGTGTATGAGAAATTCATTTTACAAGACACACACAGACTGAAAGTGAAGGAAATAAAGAAAGTTATTCCATGCAAATGAAAACCAAAAGTGAACAGGAGTACTCACATCAGACAAAATAGATTTTAACATAAAAACCATAAATAAAAGGCCAATTGTAAAGGTCATTATATGATGATAAAAGGATCAAATTCCTATATATATATATCTTCAACACCACACTATCAAATATATAGAGCAAATGTTATTAGAAATACAAGAACAGATAGAATTTAATAAAATAAAAACTGAGGACTTCATCACCTCATTGTTATCAGTGCACATAATTCTGACCAAAAAATCCACACAGAAACATCAGAGTTAAACTACAGTATAGACTAAGCACACTTAACATTTGCAGGACATTCCACCCAACAGCCATAGAATGCATATTCTTGTCATCAGCATGTGAAGCATTCTCTAGAATAGATTATATATTAAGCCATAAAACAAGTCTTAACAAATTCAAAAAACTGAAATCAGGTCTTGTATCTTTTATGATCACAATGGAATAAAAAGAGAAGTCAAAAATAAAAGAGATTTTAGAAATTATACAAATGCATGAAGACTGAACAACATGATTTTGAACAAGAGTAGGTAACTGAGGAAGTCAAATGAGAATTTAAAATTTTCTCAAAACAAATGAAAATTAAAACATACATACAAAACCTTATGGGATAAAGAAAGAGCAGTACTAAGGTGAAAGGTGATAGCAATGAATACCTCCATCAAAAAACTAGAAAGAGTTAAAATAAAAAAACCTAATGAGCACCTCAACAACTTAAAAAAGTAAGAACAAACCAAATGCAAAATTAGCAGAAGAAAAGAAATAACAAAAGCAAAGCAAATCCAACTGTGGTAGAGCATGCCTGTAATCCTACTACTTGGGAAGCTGAGACAGGAGGAACACAAGTTCAAGGCCAGCTTGAGCTATAGGGCAAGTTCAAGGCTAGCCTAGACTCCACACCTAGACCCCATCTCAAAAATCAAAATGAAAAAAAAAAAAAAGAATGATGAATTAAATAGATACAAAAACACAGTACAAAACATCAAAAAACAGTGAATGGGGTTTTTTGAAAAGAAAAACACAATAAACAATGAATGGGTTTTTTGAAAAGAAAAACACAATAAACATTGAATGGGTTTTTTGAAAAGAAAAACACAATAAACATTGAATGGGTTTTTTGAAAAGAAAAACACAATCAACAAACTTTCACCTAACCATGGAGCAAGGGAGAAGACCTAAACAAATAAAAGTAGAGGTATAAAAGGAGATGTCACAACTAATACCACAGAAATACAAAGAATTATTACAAATTATTATTTTAAAAAACTTCATGCTAAGAAATTGGGAAACATAGAAGATAAAGATAAATTTCTGCACACATAGGACCTACCAAAATTGAACCATGAGGACATAAAAAACCTGAACAGACCAACACAAGTAAAGAGATTGCATCATTGGTGCAATTTCTACCAAAAAAGGCCCAGGACACGATGGTTTCGATGCTGCATTACTCCAAACAGTTGAAGAAGAACTAATTACCAATTCTACTCAAACTATCTCACAAAATCGAAAAGAAAAGAAGAAACCTTCCGTACTCATTCTATGAAACCATTACCTTGTTGCAAAAACCATGTGGAGACACAAAACAACAACAAAAAAGAAACTGTAGACCGATATCCCTGATGAACATAGATGCAAAATTCACCATGAAATGTTAACAAATTTAATTTCAACAGCACATTGAAAAGATGATTCACCGTTGTCGCATTGGTTTCCTTCCGGGGATATAAGGATGATTCTACATCCTTACATCAACAGAATGAAGGACAAAAATCATATGATACTCTCAATAGATGCAGAGAAAACACTTGATAAAAATTCAACACACTTTCATGGTAAAAACCCTAAACAAATTAGGCATAAAGGATCCTATCTAAACATTTTATAATAAAGCCTATAGATAAAAACCCAAGGCCAATATCATAATAAATGGGATGGAGCTAATAACATTTCCTCTAAAATCAAAAAAAAAAAAAAAAAAAAGGCAAGAGCGTCCATTTTTATCACTCCTATTCAATATAACACCAGAGGTTTTATATGGAGCTATCAGACAAAAGAAAGGGGAAAAGCAGGTATATAAATAGGAATGAAAAAAGGCAAATTACGCTGTGTGAGGATTATATGATTTTATACACAGAAAAATCATAAAATGTTTCAAAAGACTATTAAAAATGATAAACCAATTCAGCAAAGTAGCAGGATACAAAATCTAGATTTGGAGATCATCATACTGAGTGAAATAAGCCAGACTCAGAAAAACAAAAATTCTGTGTTCTCCTTAATGTGTGGAATCTTAAAAAAAAAAAAAAAAAAAAAAACCAAGAAAGTTGAAGGAGGACCATTATTAGACAAGAGGGAGCGAATAAAAGGGAGGGAGTGAAGAGTGTAATGATAGGTAATAGGGAGGTGGCTATGATCAAAATACATCCACTGAAACCAAAAGGAAAAGGGGGACCTAAGTGGCACACACTCTTGCAGGTGTGCCAGTCACGTGGTGAGAAAATGTCGGGGTGGGGGGCATAGAAGGCAGCTGCATTTCGCTTCAGCCACCAGTTGCTTCAGCAAGGGATGGAGGAGGAAAGCGGGCTGAGATAAGAGGCAGACTTCAAGATGTGTCTGCTACTATCACTTTATATGGACAAACAAAAAATACATACACAGAATTAAAAATCAGTAACTTTTTTCAGAGTACAGCCTCGACACGCCACAGCCTCAGTAACTGTTTCATTCTCCGCGCCACCTAGTGGTAAACCCTAGACATTCGCAAGCATCAATGGATTTGTTTTGTTTTTCGGTTTGCTTCGTTTTGCCTGCGGTTCTGAGGGACCATTAAAGGGTATAGGAAGAGAAAATTTGCCCGGTTTCACTGTATCTTAAATTGAAAATCCAAAATCCGGCGCCTTGTGTCAAACACTCAGCTGCAATTACAGCTGCTAATCTGTTGGGATCCTTATCTTATACCTTACATTAAGTAGAGCTGGCAACCTCAGTTTGACACCTTTAAGTAAACTACTGTGCTTTGATGCGGGAGGTCTGTTGTGAATACCTCTGGGTTTCTTCCCCCATGTTCTATCTCATCGTTACCCTCAGCCTTAAATGCGATCTCCGTGTGGCATTTGAAATCGAAACAATCCTAATTCCTCCAGCCTTCTGCGCATCACTCTTAAATCCCCAAATTGAAGTATCAGTGGGAAAATACACTCAAAGAATTTTTTAAGCAAAGTGAATTCCACTACCCTAAAACCACAATTAAATAATTTCAATCTCTTCCAATATTATGTTGAATTGGATGTATTAATAATCGTGATAAATCCATTTTCATACAAAAAGTATTCACAGTAACTATTAATTTGTAAATTAAATTTTACCTACAAAGGTTTTGTATATGTTTGTGTTCTTTTGTAGCTATTATTTCTATGAAATGTAATTTTCTTGGATTGCCTTTATATCCTATTTTATGCACTATAAATTATATTCTGTATTGGTTTATATTGTTATTCATATTAATTTAAAATTGTAGGTAAAGCTAGAGTGGCTTGTTAACTCAAATGCATTTCTAATCGGATATTCTCCGATTGTCCTTTGTCTTGAGTAGGATTATAATAATGCTAATTTAGTTCTCCCACAAACTTCACAAACTGAGCTTGTATACTAACTATGCAAGCTCTGGACTGAGAAAAGCACACAGAACAAAATTAAATATTCTCTTTTATATAAACTATTTTGTCAACGTCAAGTAAATGCAGTTAGGCTTCTTGCTTTTCATTCTTTATGGATTTAATTTCTTTCTTTTGCCTTATTATTTCTTAATTAACAATATTGCCACCATGCTGAATAGAAGTGGTGAACACACACATTCTTGCCTTGCTCCCAATCTTACAAGACAAGCAAAATGTCATCATTTAGAATGAAGTCAGCTATAACTCTTTCTCGTTGCCCTTAATCAAGTCAAGGATGTTCCTTCTAGTCCTAATTTACTGGAAATTTTTGTCATGAGCAGATGTTGGAAGTTTTAAATCTCGTATTTGTATCTGTTGAGATAAATATATGATTATTTGCCATAGTCTCTAACATGATTACACTTTGATTTTTAAGTATTAAATCAATATTTCTTTCCACACGCTCATGATATAATTCTTTTCTGTGCATTATCACATTTCTTTACTTCGGTTGAGACATTTTTGAAGTTACAAGTAAAATTTGCTAGTAATGGTTTCTTGTAATTTCTTTGTAAAATTTCAGTGTCAAGAACATGTTGCTCTCTTAAATTTTTTAAAAAAAGATAAATTGGGGACATTCTCTTTCTGCTGTCTCAAAGATTTTATGTAAAATTAGTATTTTTTTCTCCATAATATCTTTGGTAAAATTTACTATGCCTTCTGAATCACAATTTTTTTTCCATATTGGGGAAGAGGATTAAAAAACAAAACATTACTATCTATTGGTACTTGTTTTTATTTTTTTATTTGCTGTTGATTTTATACTTATTGTTTTCATAACAACCAGTTACTGTAGAGTTATTCAAATGTTCACATTCTTCTTGTCTGTTTCGGTACACCATGTTCCCTAAGAATTTTTTCATTTAATCTGTATTATCAAATATATTGGCCTAAAGTTTTTCATTATATTTCAGTCTTTTTTTTTTTTTCAGTTCCACACTGGATTGTATTCAGTAGGCAGTTAAAGTGGTGCTCTTGAGGTTGCTCACACACCTGCAGCCGGCTAGAGCCTAGGTGGTTCTTTGCAAAGCTGAGTACGAGCTGGAGAATCCAGGCAGTTAGGCGTCTTTTCTGCCTTCTCAGGCCTTCACCTGAGTCCTTGTCAGTGTTAGTCTCCCTGGGACGATTAGGGACATTTCCAGAGAAACATCTAATGGGGATACATCCGGGTAACCACTCTGTTTCACATGCACCAATTCCATCTCCAAATTCAATTCTTGACTCAATAAAAGACCAGAATTTCTTCTTGCAGGAAGGCTGACTTGGACGCATAGGGAGGTGGGAGGGAGGGGCAATAAGAGGGGCTCTGGCAAGCAGACTGGAATGTCTGGGTGCCCAAAGCAAGGAACGCTGGAGGCAGACACCTCAGGCCTGGAAGAAACCGCGCATGGCAGGTCGTCCCCCTCTAGGAACCAAAAGCAAGTGACACAGGTAAACCATAACTCCTCGTCATCCTACCCTCCTTCTGGCAGTTTCTAGATAATGATCTAAGGAAAGAAGTTTACATTTATAATTAGAGGATAATTTAGAGAACTTATACTATTTACAAAGTCCATCCTCAAAAAGCAGGGAAAGCAAGAGACTGCAGGACAGAGAATGAAATGATTTCAGGAATTCCTTATCCTTTACCATCATTGCTTGTACCATTTCCGCCCTTCAGCTCCCAGAAGGGACAGCAGTGGAATTGTTCTCTGGAGACCAGCTACAGACCCTGCTCCTTGCGAAGGCCCCAGCAGCAGCTAGCGTGGCTGCTGCCTTGGCACAAACAGACCAGGCGAAGCTGGAGGAGCAGCACGGTCCCTGCCTGCTGTCCTTCTCAGAGGGTTTGGTGCACACCGAGCCGTGACTCCCCACTCACAGGCGCTTGGAATGGTGGGTAGCTAGAGCAGTGAGAGTCAAACAGAAGAGCTGAAGGCAGTTCAGCCCAGTGACTGGAACTTCAGCAGCCAAGTCATACAGAGGCAAGAATTTTTTTGATAGCAGCAGGAGCTTGCTGTACAGAATCTGAACCAGGCCTGACTGGTGAGATGCCGTGGGAGACACAGCTGGGAAAATATATTCAGAGCTTCTGGGATTTCTCCAGATGGTTTAGCACCCTGAGAACAGGGAGATGCGATAAGCCCGGAATGTGGGCAGGAGCTACTTGGACAGACTCAATCAAGCTTGGGGGAGCCCTGTTCCCATGCCAATCTCTGAGGCACTTAAATAATCATGCGCCCTGTTGCTTGAGCTCTCTAGATACTGAACACCAGTTTCTGTGTGCTGTTTTGAGTTTCTGTGATCCTTGTCATAACATTTGGGAAGAAATGAAAATTTTGTCTTCTGACCTTATTTCCTTTTTGACCAGTGAACACTAACAGTTCTGGAACTGCTTAGTCAGTTGGTCCTTTTCCTTACTGTAAACAAAATTAAAGTAAAATGCAGCAAAAAACAAAAAGGAATGAGGAAAGAAAGGAGGGAGAGACTGAAATGTCCAGATTGAAGGAAATATCAGCAAGATACATTAAGGAGCCTGGGTGGATTCAAATCACCAACTTTGAAATAAGATGTCCCCACCACCCAGCACTAGTGTGGTGTGCTATGGAGAGACTTCTGATGAGTGGAGGATACTATTGATCAGTCGTGCCACATACAATCACTGCATAATGCCACTGCTTGACAGGAAAGTGTTCTTCTGGCCCTCAACTCTTCTGCTTTGCCCAACACCCTTCCTACCACCAGCAGCACCTGGGGTATGGAAAGTGCATGGCCAAGAGTCCTGTCCATCAGGGTTTGGAGTGTTGATCCTACAGCAGCTTCAGTCGGGGAACCTCACACTCTAATGCCAGGTGAAACCTTAGCCTGTGCTGTATGAAGCCGTATTCTACCCACTTGTAGCCCCGGTACATGTGACTACCCAAGACACTTGGGTTGGTGACTACCCAAGACACTTGAGCTCCTTTCTCACCTCCCCTTTCTCCAGGACTCTAGATGTGTAGTCCACTAGGCAGACACTCTATTATGGCTCACAGGCAGCCCTTGCTGAGAATGTTGTCTGGCACCTATTAGTTGCTCCATAAATACTGTGTGAAGGAAGGGCAAGTAGAGATCTGAAGGAGAACCTCCAGGGTCAGAGTCCCCTGATGGGAATCACTCAGTGATAAATTTCACATGAAAAATAGTGCCAGGGAGCACTCAAGTTTGAACAGAGAGTGAGCATGAGTATACTCAACTTCGATGTCACTCAATAATCAAGGTATGGACAAGATGGGAGAAACGTAATTGGAATATATTCAAATAGGTGAAATGACATAGTGGCAGACATGGTGGGTAGAAACGAAGAAAATGAATAATGTCATTGATCATCAACATGTGGAGTTGAAAAATGTGTCAATCAAATTCATAAGCTAAATATTCATATTTACAGGTAAAGGAAACTGAAATTGTCAAAGATATTTTACAGTAATGTTAAAAGTAAGCTAGACATTTCCTAAAAACCAAACAAAATACATGTGCGTGTGTACGCGCACACACACACACACACACAAGACACAGACAGATGCAAATAACAAGACAGAACTATAAAAAATACAATCTGTTACATATAATAAATAATAAATGTAACCTAAAAGATATGGGAGAATGTAGACTCTAAATAGTAAAATGACTGTGTTTATATTGATTTTTATCCTTACTTATCAAACTGATAATGGTAATAAAATGTTTTAACATTGAATATAAAACATCCAAATCCATATTGAGAAATAAAAATGTTTTAATCATTGAGGTTAATATTAGCTTTGATTTTTAAATTAAAATTCAAGGGGACAGTGTTTTTTTAATTGGAATGCCAGAAAATAGATAAATAGAAAACAACAATGGCCAGGATACGTCTCGGTTGAATAATTTTACACAGGTAGCAAAGACACAAGCTGGTAAAAAATCTTTAAGAAAAAACATTGGTGAATACGATGTTTACACATATTCAAAGTAGCTGTCTACAAACTGCTTCAAAATTATAGAGGCCACAATGTGTCTGCCCTGTGGACAGCGCCAGTGGACACCTCCTTTCACCAGGCGACCAGAGCCAACAGCAAGGAATGAGCAGCACACAAAGCAGACACTGCCTGCAAGTGAAAAGTGGCAGGAAGCGCATGGTACTAACTACATGGTATTCTGGGCTATAAATTTAGGCTGAGTTTAATCCCAAAGAAATAGTCATACAGCAGCAAAATGTAGGCCAAGAGCCAGACAACAACCAACCTGTCCACTACAAACAAATCAATGTCACCTACAAATGTGACAACAAAAAGGAGAGGAGAGGTTTGTGTCTCAAAAGCACTAACATACCTTCTTCCCTAAAAATAAGACCTAGCTGGAAAATAGTCAGCTTGAAAACTAGAGATCAAAACTGCCACCCCCAATCAGCCTATCCTTGCTTCACCTGCCTTAAAGAGTAGCCACAGAGTGCGAGAATAGTGATGGCACATAAACCAAAAATAGCCTGATTGGGGCTGGCATTCGTGATCTCCAATTTTCAAAACTGAGTATTTTCAGCTAGGTCTTATTTTCAGGGAAAGAAGATATACATATACAGTGGTGCCTGGGTTCACGAATTTAATTCGTTTCATGATTCTGGTCACAAACCAAATTGGACGAGAACTGAATCAAATTTCCCGATAAAGTCAACACTGAACCTGCCCACAGCATTTGATTCGGTTCTTGTCCAATTTGGTTTGCAGCCAGAATCTTGAAAAAAATTATGTTCATGAACCCAGGTACCACTGTACATACATATGTTATCAGTGTTTTTCAACCCCCAAATGTCTCCTCTTCATTTGGTCATCTTTTTTGTGATAACACTGATAGAAGAAAACCTGTCAGTTCTCCTGTTCATAGGTCTACACTGTGCATTTGTCTGATAATTTTCTTGTGTCAAACTGGGGCCAAACACCTCAGGAAAACTTCATCGTGATTACTGCGTGCTCCAAGTGCATCCCGGCGGGAGGCAGTGCCCACTTGGCCTTGTGCCCGTCCAGCTCCTGCCCTTGGTCTCACGCAGGGTGGGAATGAAGAGGACCAGAAACAAGGTCTCTCCGGTGTATCTGTAAATTTAGGCCTTGATACAGGATTTAACAAAATCAGGGGCGAGGAACTGGAATTTCTCCAATACAATTGGCCTTCTGGAGTGAAAACTGTCAAGAGCGGTCGGTGGTTTTGAAATTCAGTGATCACAAAAAATCGCTCCACTGTTCTCTTCAGAGTTTAAATTGGTTTGCTGCTTTCTATTTTTTAATGAAGTTGAAAAACTACTCTTAATGTTTCATTTATTTTCCGTCAGCAATGTCTTTTCTTCCATCCAGCAATACTTAGCACCTGAGAGAGGGAGAGAGAAATCAAGCAGAATTCTTGGTCAGGTCCTGCTGAGAGTTGGTCCTGGATGTTCTGCTTATTGGTGAGGGGCCAGGACCCCACAGATCTCCTGGGGGAGATGAACTAAAGGGCTGGGCCTTAACTTGGGGGAAGGGGAAGTGGCATCCACAGGGGACAAGAGACCCTCCTGAACATGCAGTCCACGCTGGGAAGGAGGATTGAGGGTCCCTGGCCTGCCCTCACCAGAGGTTGTTGACACCAGCCAGTTTCCTCCCGACTCACGAATACAGGGAGGGCTTTTCCCAACTCCCTGCAATGGCTGTTCTTCGCATCCATGTTACACATTCAGAAACAGACTGCTGCTGGAAGGAACGGACTCTTTGCAAAGAAACATGCCCTCGTGACTCATACCCCAGAATAAGGGGAGAGTGGCTGGGCACTGGGAAAAGCCCAGCATAGAAGAGAAGCAGCAACCTCAGACAACATCAACTTCCAGTCCCATCTTTACTAAAGAGGAAACAGTCACCCCACAAGATGTGGGGTGAAGGTGAAGTTTAACCAAAGTCACATGACCTGTCTAAACAACCCTGAAGCTGGAGCTGAGGTCTCAGGCCCTTTCTGTGAGCACCGTGGAAGGGAGGCTGCAATCTTGTTCCATGGACTGTTGGGTCACCTTGGATAGACAGGAGTAAAAGTTACCAAGGAATCTCAGAAGTGTCATTCCAAAGTGCATCAAGAGAGAAGAGAAAAAGGAATCACTCAGAGTGGGATGAGCCATGAAAGAGCAGTAAGAATAACCAAGCCCCAGCTGTTTTTCTCCAGGTCTTTGAAAGTGATTCTATACACAATTACACGGGAGTGTTTCTACATAGATCAATATCTATACCAAAAAACCTCTAGAGTGAAACGAAATTACAGGATGTTTGACTGTACTCCACCAAGACAGTCCCCAGACACCTGTAGTTCTAAATCTTCAGGAGTTAGAAGTCCAGCGCTCTCCCCACATTCACAGTCATCTTTCCTTTCCTGAGGTCTGCTATCAGCGTCTGCTCCTGATGTCCTCACCTACTGAGAGCCCTTCATGAGTCTGGAACGAACATGTCAAGCTCCTCGCAGCAAGGACTGGTAAAACCTTCTTCTGCTTCCACCGGTATGTTTAGCGTAACGATTTAACCATGGAGGTGTAGCAACTGAGCTTCACTAACTTAGAATCCAAGTTCTTTACCTATGTAGAGACTTTTATTTTAAATGTATAAATTGTAAAAAAAGAGAAGCACAGCAGGGCTGTTAGCTTATTCTCTTTCTAGGAAAGTAAAAGTTGTTTTCAGCCACTTGCATGCCACAAAGTCAGGCTTTTAGCAATATCTTCCCTCCTACGCTTTTACTTACAAACATAAAAACATTCTTTAATTCTCTCCACCCAATTCGACCTGAAATTTGAAGATAAAATAATAACAACCACAGCAGGTCTAGAAATGTGGCCAGTATTTAATTTACCTTCATACGGGGAGAGACCAGCGAAGTTTGGAAAGCCTTTATCAGCAGAGAATTTCATGATAGATTTGTCGATGATGAACTTCCACGTCTTTCCAATGTGCCTCCTCCTTCCTCCCACTGTCCGGATCACAGGGAGGAGTTGCTGGCGTGGTCAGTTTCATTTTCAGACTTAGGCAGTGTGTGCTGCTTTCAGCCCACCCGGACCTCTCCAGCTGCTATGATTCTGAGAGGTCAGAAGTCACTACCCGAAGACAGGTCATCCAGCTGTGGGACGAAACAAACAACAGGAAAATCAACACAAACGTGGATGTATTCCACACATCACTGGCTATGTCCTCAGAGGAGTGGACAGTGACTCTCAAGACTCATTGGTTACCCCAACTTGGTCTCTGGGAACACCACATCATATTTGTCTCTGTATGCATTTTCCAGCTCGGGACCCAGTACCGAGGAGCTCTTGAGAGTGCTCATACAGCGAACGCACAGAAGTGTTTAAGACCTCCAGTTATCACAGTTATATCTCTCCCCAAATCTCCTGTCAGAGGTGATCTTCCTCTCACAGAAACAAATGGCCTTCACAGAAGCTTGCCCTCAACCATCCAAGCCGTGTGACGTTCCTCCCACCTGTGAGGACTGATGAAGAAAGCGACTGTCCTCAGCGACTCCTCTGCTGGTCACCTTGCCATGAGGACCACCGTCTTTGATCCATCCACCCACATTCTGTGCGGCCACAGGTCCCCAGTTGAGGGCAACAATCGCATTTGTTGAAACTGCTTATGTTGTTCCTCTCACGGCTTTTTTTTCTCTACTGAAATCTTACTGATACTTAAACTCCCAAATTTTTTAACAAAGTGTAAGAAAATTCAGCTATTGGCAAACATGTGAGAAATGCTGGTTGCATGCAAACTTTCCTTAACTCAAAATAGAGGAGGACACAAGTGTTCCCAGTTATGAAGCATACGCCCCTCTATCCTGGAAATCCCTAAATTATAGCATAACTGTTGAACATACAAATAGTGGTTCCCAACTTCTCCAAGTCTTGTTTATTCCCCTGAGCTTATTATATTCACTTTATGGGGATCTACTATGAGGGCAGCTTCCAGCTCTAAACGCTGGTATCTGAGGCAGAGTCTCGTGGTCATATCTTTCCTAGCTTGGAGTTGGAGACTGCAGGAAATATAAACCTGCTCTAACTCCACAAAGTGGAGCTCCTTGAGCAGGTGGACAAATCCTCTGTGGAACACATTTCTCTCCCACACATCACTGCTCAGCTCTGGGTGTTTCTGCACAGGATGGAGGATATGAGGCATTCCTAGTCTTCCCCTGAAGTTTCTGAATCCAATTCATCCTTATTCTAACCTCTTTCAGTTTCCACCTGCTCCACCGTGACCTTGTCCATTCTGAGTTATCCTCTTCCTCCAAACCTGCTGACATTTTTTCTTCCACCTGCTCCTGAAGTTCTGGTTTCTTAGGATGTGGATTCGGCTCAGGCTCCTGGAAAGGACACAGAGAATACAGACGAAATAAATTTTAACTGTAGTCCCCACAAAACACCAAACACATCTCAGTCCCTGCGGGATTCAGCAAAAATTAAGCCAGGAGGGCCTGTGGGGAGATACAGTATGATCCTTATTTTAGCAATGAGGTAACTGAGACCCAGAAAGTCTAAGAGAATTTCCCAAGCCCTAAAAGAGACATTAAAAGTGTTGCACTCACTTACTGTCTCTTTTATCTAACCAAATTTATGAAAGAATAAAAATAGTAAAAGTCGTAACTCTAATAACATTGCCTGCAAATTCGTTATCTATCTCTATTTCTAATGGCAGATTTTTCTACTACTTTCTTCCTCCGAGCTCACCACACAAGGTTTGTAAGTGCCAGTTACAAGCAAAGATAAGTCAAATCAAGGACCATGAGAAACATGATCTCCCAAACAATGTCCTTAGAATAAAGTCTTTCCTATTCTCTGAAAAATTAAATGATCCACTATATAAGGTCCCGATGTAATAAAAATTTAAGCTTGATAAGAGTTTTGCAAATGTTTACTTTGCTCAGTCCCACTCCACAGTGAGCAGGGATGAAGGGAAGCCTGCAAAGAGACTTAACAGAGTGTGGGGAGGTGACAATAATATTCTGAAAGAGAACGTGGTGGATGGTTATGCAATTGTACCAATCAACTAAAATCAATGAATTATACATTTACAATTGATGGCCTCATTATAAATAATTTTTAAAGGAAATTTTGGGTTTGTACCCCAACTTTTAACAAGACAGAAAGTTATCTCTTCTCCTCACAATAAGAAAAAAAATGAACTATTCTTATTCAATGACCAGAGAATTGGTCAGTGGGAAAACTGCCACCCCAGAAACGAGAATGACTGGCTAAAAGAGGGACTTACAAGGTGCTTGGTAACCGCGGGACTTTTCAACCAGGTGAGAGAGA
>PVJO010021085.1:0-30781 GCA_004026905.1 Hystrix cristata | reverse complement strand
TTCAAAGTGTTTTTCTATGAACAACAACACATTTTGTGGTGCAAGCACAAATACTATATAGTAAGAAAACAGTTAAATCTCTTCAATCGAAGTGGGCAGTCAGGCTCTTTCCTTCCTTTCTCATGTCCATTTTGGTTTTTGCTTCTATTGCCACCTGTTCATCATAGAGATCTGTAGCCGAGTAAGAACTGAGGGAGGACTAGGGCAGCAAGTGCCTCGGTAAGACTCATCCGCCTAGCCCCACGCTTCCACTGTTCTGTGCTGAGCTCTTAGCATGCCCCCACTATCTGCCCCATCTTGGTTAAAGGCAATTACATCCTTCGTTACTCAAACCAAAAACATCAGTGCATCATTAAGTCCTTTCTCCCTGTACTGCAGATCTAGTCAATTAAGAAATCCTGTTGATTCTACCTCAAAATATATCCAAATCCAAACCACTTATCATCAACTCCACAACTACCAACTCAGCCCAAGCCGTCAATATTTCTCATGCAGGTTGTTAAAAGGACCTTAACGGGGCTTCTCGCCCACCTGCAATCCATTCTGCCCACCTGCAATCCATTCTGAATAGAGCAGGCAGAGTAGCTCTCTTTAGTCATAAACTGCATCCTCCAATTGCTTCAATCTGCGCTCTCCTGTGTCTTTCGATATAGTCTTTCTTTACTATGACCCACAAGGTCCTACACTATCCATTTCTAGCATATCACCCATTTCTCTTACCCGTCTGCACTCTGTGATCCCTCCGCCATCTGCTCCAGGCTCGCAGACCGTGGCACCGTGCCAAAAAGACCAGGTCCTGACAGTACAGGAAGTGTGCCCACTGCCTGGAATTACCTTCCGGGTGGCTATACACTACACTTCTCATTTAATTGTTGTCTAAATCAATACTTTCCACTGAGGCCTTCACTTACTATCTTATCTACAATGTCATTATCCCTCCCTGACACCTTCTATGGCACTTCTCCACTACATTTTTATTCCTAACATCTCTTACTACCTAACAAATCATATGGTTTCTTTATTCAGCATGGTAATTTTCTATCATCCTCAGTAGAATGTTTTATCATGACAAAGGATGTTAAGGGTTTTGATCTGTTCGTTTCTGTTCCATCCTCTAAATATAGACTAGTCCCAGGTTTTTGGTACATATTTGTCAGGGAGTGAATGAGGCTACATCACTGCCTGATGAACAGTCCTATTGCTTATTTCTGGTTTTCTTAATGTGGCACCAAGATTGTTTCCTCAAAAGAAGTAATGTTCATACTTGCTATTTTAGATAAATTCATAAAAAATGGAATGTAACTTTGTTCTACTGTGGAGTTTTACATTACCTTACTTAGGGGAAGAAGCTCTTCAGAATTTTAAAATTTAGGTCACAACGATTAAATGATATATGTTGAAAAGTATTTTAATAAACATTAATGAGGCTAAATTATCTTTATTTTCAAATAATGGAATCTATAACTGAAAGAACTACTAAAATAATTGATTGAAAATTCATTTAAAATACCTGAGAGAGGCCGGGAACAATGGTGCAGGCCTGTAATCTCAGCACCTGGAGGGTGAGGCAGGATCATAAGTTTAAATCCTGCCTGGGAAACTTAACAATGGTTTTCTGGTCAATTGTTTAATCTTAATTGTAATTAATGTATCTCTGAAACAGTGTCTTACATTTATTGTCACCTCTAAGGAACTTTTATTCTTCAGGTCTGGAAAATATTTATTTCACACAGAAGTAGGATATGGATTCTACTTCTTAGAGACCATTCTGAGAAGAAACAAATCAAAGGTGAGTATGGTAACGCTCATCAAAGCATTATTTGCAAGTGTGAAGCATTGGTAATAAGCCATCCAACAAGATGGGATCACAACACAGGATATTAGGCAGCCATTAAAAATAATGTTCCTGAATACATAAGTAATACAAAGAAGTGAGGCCCAGAGATGCACATCTGTAATCCTGGCTACTTGGGAGCCTGAGGCAGGAGGATCACAAGTTCAAGGCCAGTCTGGTTAATTTAAAGATTGTGTTTCAAAATTTAAAATAATAAAAAGAAATGTTAAATGTGGGGATGTAGCTCACCTCTAAGGAATGTGGGGATGTAGTGCTCCTGTGGGCTCAATCCCCAGTATCAAACACACATACCCCCACACACACGAGCGCAAATGCACACACACACACAAAACAACATGAGAACTCAGTAAAACTATTGTTTGCATTAATTTAAAAAGTAAATAACTGGGCTGGGGATTTAGCTCAGTGATTAGAGTGCTTGCCTTGCAAGCACAAGGGCCTGAGTTAGAACCCCAGCACCACAAAAAAAAAAAAGTAAATAACTTTCCTTTATAGAAACAATAATCCATACAGAGGATGTGACGAAACAGGAAAAAGTAATAATAGCAACAAAATAGATGAAGCATTATGGGAAATAAATCATTCGAAAACTACATGAGCAAAATGTTAAAATTCTATTTCTAAAGGTAAAGAAACTTAATTATGAGAAAGATTTATCTTCATTAAATTATCCAGAAACTGGTTTTCTGTACCCATCAAAGTGCAAGACACCACGCAGGGCATGAGGGATTCAGCAATGGACAGGGTTAGATTCCTAGCACCGTGATTTCTTGAAAGGTACTGAGCGCTCAGTCAGTCCAAAACCAAACTCATAATGCCCTTCCTCCAAACAGAGTGCCCCCCCCGGAACCATACTGAGAATGACCACGTATACAAACCCAGACTGTGAAGTGATGTTGGAAAGAGCTCTTCCTCTTACCATGCAAATCAAAGCCACCAACACGCTCTCTGACTTTCCCAAACATTTCTAGTCATTTCTGCTCTCCATTTCCACTATCAACATTCAAACCTCAGCCACTATCACCTTTTACTGAATGAGGCTTCTAGCCACATCTGCTCGATCTTTAAACAAATCTCCGAAGGTGAAGCCAAGTGTGATCCTTTCTAAAATAGGACATTTTAATGACTCTTCTTCACTCCAATCTTAAACATCAGTTCCTTGGAGAAGATGGTTATGATTACTAATAGGTTCTCCTAGTACCATTTACTACTCTAGCTTAGTACATAAAAGATGTTCAAGTGTTAAACTGATAAGTGCTGAATTCAGGGCACTGCCTTTAGACTTTGGCCAAGATGTGTCCTTACTATGTTGCTAGTCTCTAGAGCCTCCCACCACACATTTTGCATACACACACACACACACACACACACACACACACACACACAATAATGGAACTAAAAATATACAGGCATCTCTGCCATGTGGCTCTCAGTACACAGCCACAGCACAACCCTGTACACCCACTCTCATAATAAGCACCTTTCAGAATCCAACACAGCATGTCCTCTCATTTCCTTCCCTAAATCTCATAGGAAGAAGTAACTGAATTGTTGAGGGTTATGTTGGTGCTGAGGCTGGAAGGAACTCTGCTTCAGATGAGTGACAAATGTACAATTAGGTAAGAGAAAAGACAAATTAGTCATTTTGTCAAAGCCTTACCCTCAGGCAATACGAATGCAAGAGAATCTTGCAAAATAAGTATAATTTCCCAGAAGTTTCTAACATCTTTCTTCTTTCTATTCAGATTCCAATTTATAGCTAAGAAGGTACTCACAAACCAACACAGTATTTAACAAAAGAATTTTTCACATATCAGGAAGGCAAAGTTGAAACCAATTAAGGGTTGATGAAAGTATAATGAAACAGACACTTTTCACTGTATTAGGATGTTGAGACATTTTAGAGTGATTTTGAAATATTTATTAAGTTTAAAGTCTCATACCTGAAGAGTCAATATATCCTTCCTATCTTGATTCTGTTACTTCCTTGATATGCGAACTTGGGCCAATTTCTTAACTTCAACGTGCCTCGGTCTTCTCTTCTGTGAAACATTGATAACAGTAGTACTTACATCATGCATCCTAAAGACACAAGGATTTGAAAGGACGCCACCTGGCCTACAGGAATAATTCCTGACTAATACCAAACATCACAATCTTTCTCTTCTCCTCTGCATCATCACTGCCATTAGACCAAACGCTCTCTATATATAATTTTATGACTTTAAAAATGGAAAACACTGAAGCTGGAAGTCTTAAAAACTGAGATATATCTATATATGTTAATATGGAAAGTTGTTCATTCAATTTAAATACATTTCCAAAAGAAAAAAATAATATGGTAGAATCCTATTTCAGTATCATTTATAGTATGGTTTACATATTCAAACATAATTAAATAGAAAATTTCCAGAATGATATATAAAAACTATTAAACATGCTCTATGCAAGATATCTAAATTAAGGGAAGAATTTTATTAATCATTTTATATTCTTTTTTTACTATTTGAATTTTTAAAATGAGTGTTACAATTTTCCTAATGTACAATTTTTATTTGTTAAAGTTTTTTTTTCATTTTTACTCTTTGAAATTATTAGTGTTTACTAATTCCATGACTTGTCCTTTTTTGCATACCACAAGATTTTCCATTCTCCCTTGCACTCTGGTTGAAGCCATTTGACTATTTCTGACCAATGAACTGTAAGTAGCTGTAACATGTATCCCTCCCAGAACAAAAGAGTTAACAGACAGTTTGATATCCCTATGTGCCATCTTTTGGTGCAGTGGAAGACACAGGACATTACTGATTGAGCTATCAGAAAGAACTGCCGAATTTTCCTTAACACAATTTGAGAAATGCTATGTATTGTAACATAGATATTCTACTCTTTACGGGCAGTTCTATTTGTTTTTGACCTTTGAGGGCAGCAAACTGCCCTGTACTATGGAAATTCTTCCAAGAAGAATTTATCAATGATGCTATTTATTATTTTCCTTCCATGTTCTCAGACATGCAATCTTCTGCTTTAACTTGAAAATTGTAGTAAATATTACTGATATTTTAAGGAGTACTTTATTTGCCCATCTTTGAACAGAGGTAAGACAATAGAGAAAATCAGCTGCCTACAGAGCATTTTGGGGGATCAAGTACATTTAGATTGCCTGATATTTTACTTACTTGGAAACCTCTGTATGTAACATGTATCCATATGAAAAACGTTAAGTATCTATTTGTACCAGGAGCTCAGAAAATACAGACAACAAAAATTTAGAGCCAGATGTTGCCACATCCATAAGACTAATTGAAAATAAACAACTGGTAAAAATAACCAGAAGAGAAGTCACAGCATATCGAGGCAGGATAAAGAAGCAAATGGGCATCTATTCCTTATGACCTAAGAAACTGTCAAAAGGATATTTTCAAACTGTCTTAAGGGAGTTTGGGTCATATAACCAATAAATTTAGAAATTTAACAATATCTCAAATAAAGACGTTTAAAATAAATTAAGATAAAATTTTCCCTGTTTTTTAATAGAACAGAATTAACTTTTTGAGTTATGTTTGTCTATAGTTTCTCACAAGTTATAGTTCTATATAATTAGACTGTACTATAGTTGAATATATGTATTTGTGGTATGTCTGAATTATTTGAATACTTCGCATTAGAGATTGTTAAATAGTGGTTTAGTATTTTAAACACATGGAATTCAGTCCAAAAATCACATACGTGCCATTCTGATAGTTTAACTGAAAGCCATAGCTACAGCACACAGAGCTAGCGATGTGGTCAGATTGTGTATGCGCCATGTTTGCCCCTTAACATGTTTTACCAGGCAAGTAAGGTGAAGACAGAAAAACTGCAGGTTAAAATTGCACAGCAAAATAAGACATAAATCCACAAAACTCTATAGTGGACACGTATTTTATCCCTGGTTACCCCTTGAATAGATCCTTGTTTATCATCTGAATTCAGTTGAACGACTGCCACCCAAATGCTATAAAATGTTGGTTTTTATTATCTATGAAATATATAAAATCTCAGGAAGTTAAATCTAAAACTTAAGTGCAAAGAAGTATAAAGTCACACAATCAAGACTGTGCAACTATGAATCTATGTGCACAGTGAATCTATGTGTACTGTGTTAGACTACTCTTTATTATATAGCAGTTCTTAATCCTATTAATGTAGATAGAACTACAAGCTGTGATTACCTGTGTCAGCAGTTTCCCACCTTATTGCAAGGAATTAACAAGTAAGTATTTTTGATCTCTCATATTTCTGTCTGGTCACACTGTAGTAGCATAGTTCTTTATTCTTCCTCTACATTATTCCTTTTCTTGGACTCCCAGGATTTCTAGAAGAAAACATAAAGGTATTTAATCTTAGTTGCAATTGAAATGTCTCAGAAGCAGTATCTTATTTTTAATTTCCCCTCCAATGAAGTTTTCATTCTTCAGGTCTGGAAAATATTCATTTAACACAGAAGTAGGATATGAATTCTACTTCTTAGAGACCATTCTAAGAAGAAAAAAAAAATCCAAGGTGAATATGGTAATGCTCATTAGGCATTATTTGCAAGTGTGAAGCATTGGAAATAAACTATTCAGCAAGATGAGATCATAATATAGAATATTATGCAGCCATTAAAAATAATGCTGCTGAAGGTTGGTAAGTGATATAAGGAAGCCAGGCCCAGAGACACACATCTGTAATTCTAAATACTTAGGAGGCTGAGACAGGAGGATCACAAGTTCAAGGCCACTCTGGGTAACTTAGCAAGACATTGTCTCAAAAAAATTTAAAATAAAAAACAGGGATGGGTTTATAGCTCAATGGTAGAGCACTTGCCTAACATGCATGAGTCCCTGTATTCAATCCCCAGTTATACATTCATATGTATACATGTATCTATAGTATATTGTTATTCACCATATATTATTATTTACCAATTACTATTAAATAGCCAAAAAAAAGAAGGATTAGATTTCAACATGTTATAATCAGTATGATTCCCAAGTTTACAAAGAAGTCCAAAAGGGTAGATAACGAAATGTTAACTCTTGTCACTTATGGGGACTCACCATAAACTGCTTTCATTTCTTTTTCACTTGTTTCTAAATTACCTAAAATTTCCTCATCAAACAGATAGTCAAAAACACATAATGGACACATGTACACAGAGTTTTATGTCTTTCTCCAGGGCTTACAAAGTCTACCAGCAATTTCCATCATTTCTTAATTAGGATGAAGCAACACATCCCGTAATACTTAACCATGATCTAATACAGAAAAGAAAATTATCCTGCAATTCTCAGGGACTCATCCAGGTCAGAAAATAAAAATGACTCAAAAACCTGACACTGACATTAAAATGTGTCTGGTCTACAAAGAGGCAGTCGAGTGCTGACACTTCAGTTGTAATGGCTCAGTCAGTTCCTGTTAGTGCAGATCCTCTTCGGGCTTGCTGTTCTAGTCAAATTTAACTCACTTTTTTTAAAGCTCAACATATAAGCCCTACTAATTGCAATACCGTTCTGTTAGGCGAGGATAGGACACATAATGATGTGGAGCCCCACCGAGACCCTCAGCCCTCAACGTGGGCTCTCTTTCTGATCTCATGTTGTTCACTTCACTTGTATGAAGACTTACATTTTGTGAATTGAACTTTTTCAAGCACACTTAGGGGACTTCATGGTTTAAAATTTTATTTCTCTGCCTTCCGTCTTCACCATTATTTTAGAAAAGAAAACACATTTTTACATGAAAAAAATTTAAAATGCATTATCTCAAAATCATCTCAAAATAAAATACACAGCTCTCAAGAAAAATAACCTATCGGCTGGGGATTTAGCTCAGTGATTAGAGTGCTTGCCTTGTAAGCACAAGGGCCTGAGTTCGATCCCCAGCACCACAAAAAAAAAAAGAAAGAAAGAAAGAAAGAAAGAAAGAAAGAAAGAAAAAGAAAAATAACCTATCAACCACACACTAAAATGTATATGGAGGGTTGGGACAACATTCATGATTTTCAACCTGACTGGACTGAGAGATGCCTGCCTAGCACATTAGTAGAACTAATGCATGACCCTCTCTTTTCAACCCCTCTTTTCTGCAGCATCCATGAAGTCAGCAGCTTAGCTACACCATGCCCTTCTCCCATGATGCTCCTGCCTTGAAGCCAGCTGAACACGGACCAAATCCTCTGAAACCATGTGCCAAATTTACCCTACCCTCCTTTAAGTCGTGAGAGTCTATGTCCAATCAACAGTATTATCTTCAAACAAAGATTACCCAGGGATTCCTCCACAAAGCTTTCTCTTACAGGCAAAGTTGTTTTTATTGTTGAACGTAATTTTAATTATTATAAAATGAGTCAAAGCACAAAGGTATATTTGTTCTCTCGGAATTGATATGCCAAAGAACAACCAAGCGATTGATTATATAATCCATTTAAAAATTTTTCTGGGGGCTGGGGATTTAGCTCAGTGATTAGAGTGCTTGCCTTGCAAGCACAAGGGCCTGAGTTCGATCCCCGGCACCACAAAAAAAAAAAAAAAAAAAAAAAAAAAAAAAAAAAAAAAAAAAAAAAAAAAAAAAAAAAAAAAAAAAAAAAAAAAAAAAAAAAAAAAAAAAATTCTGAAGGGCAAAAAGAATGTCAAACAGCTACGGTTCTTACAGCACAGCTCATCATTACAGACTCTGGGGGGCTTGGAAGATTCACTACGCGACCCATCTGAAGTAAACTGAGATTCCTTTCCTGGCACCAGAAAGTCCTCGGTTTTGCTGGAATCCTCCAGTCTGCATAATTGATAAAGCCAAGCAAAACCTACTTTGTTATAGATGAACATACGAAAAACTAAGGGATGTGCTAGTTAAATTTCCCCTGAGCATTAGTACAGATACATTTCACCTCCAGGTAGCAAAGAACACCAAATAACCATGAACTATTAAAATCGCAATCCTAAACTTCACTTATACAGCAGCAAAATTTGCTAATCGTGAACGGAAAGAATTGACTTTCCTCATTTCCCACATTATCTCCAAAGCCAGCCAGATCATCCAAGATGACTTTCCAGCCCCACGCTGGCTTATTTATCACAGCATAACATGATAAAAACGTAAACTAATGACTCACTTTTGTTTCAAAATCATTACACAGTAGTTTAAAGGCAATGAAAGTTTTGACAAGAAACAAAAATAAAGGTAAAGCAAAAGCAGACTCCCTGCAGACATTTGATTTTAGCTAATGGGTTTTAGGTAGTGCTTAGAGAAGGGTCAACATTAATAATCATGTTTTCTTCATAGTTTTTAAATCCAAATTCAAAGGTAGTGGTTTCTATTATGAATATTTTATCAGACAAGAATAAATGCAACATTTTATTTGGATTACACCACTCAGAGAAAGGAGAAAATAGAGAAAGGCCAATAAATCTTAAAGAGTTAATTATTTATACAGGGAAAATTTACTTTCTATGCTGTGACTTGTTTTATTGGTACGCTGCAGTTCAATTTAGATTAAGAAGCAGAAAGATTATTGTTTCTCAACAGAGCTGTATCATAAATAAATACAGCAGAGAATTTTTTTGTATTTGCTCCAAACCATCTACAAATATTCAGAATAAAGTAAAAAATTCATTATTAAAATTCTTCATTTTAATATCCTGAAACAAAAATTAACTACACTTAACACCAAAAATTTAGTTGTGTGGCTAAGCAGAGCAGGTCACTTATCTAGAGATAACATCAATGGAAAGTCTGGAATCATAGTCTCCCCACCCTTGCTCAACTATTTGCTGGTTCTCTATTTCAGTTTATTTTGCCCAGAAAACCGTATAAACTATATCATTCTGTGAGGAAGAATGTACTATCAAATAATGTGACACTCTTGCTAGAATGGTCCCGTTGTAATCTGAACTATGGGTCTTTAGTTATTACTACTTACAATGCTAAAATTAAATGCCTGCTACCCTGTCAGAAAATAAGAAAATTTTGAAAGAAAGTTTTGCTTTCTGGCACAAAGCAAGAGTCCTACAAATATTTGTTGAATTGGATGGATGGACAGACGGATGGATGGATGGATGGATGGACCGATGGATGGATGTTGATCAAACCTGAGATTACAGCTGTCAATGCCACAGCCCCTGGAGGAGCCCCCAGAGATGCAGCTCTCTTCACGGTTGTCCTGGCCACAGGAAAAGTAACAAAACTGTGCCAGGCAGTTATAAAACAACGTAGGTCACAAGAATGCTCCAGGTTATTTGAGTGTTCTCTAGGATAGAAAAGAATTTCTTGAATTCAAAGTCAAAGCAGACTTCTAAATCCCTCATAGAGTTTATCTGTGGCACTTCACCATGCTATAAACAGAGTTAGGACAGCTTTTACTGCAAGTCTCAATTCATCTCTTACTTGTTTTCTAGAGTTTTAAAAATATTGCCATTTGATAAACTCCAAATAGGTATAAGCCTCTGCAATGGACTTCAGACATGTGGACTTTCTGATGCTCACTAATATTCTATCTATCTATCTATCTATCTATCTATCTATCTATCTATCTAAGCAAAGGTCAAGTACCTTCTATGTATCAGGGAATGTTCTAAGAATTTATAACACAAATAGTCATTCCTCACAAAGGACACAAAAATTCCTGTCCTCACAAAGCTTATATTTTTGTCAAGGTAAATGGTTGAACAGCAAGTATATTTATTTATATCATAATTATCACTACTTTCAAGATGAAGCAATTAATATTCAAAAAACACAATAACTCTCCCGAGAAGAAACTGTCAGTAAGTGGCAGATTTGAGGATCAAATCCAGTGTTCTGCAGCTCCAAAGCCCATGTTTATCACCATTTGGTTGTACTGCCTCCTCTTAGAACTTTGGTTGAATAGTGCCAAATATTGGAGTCCAAATTAGACTGTCCTAAGCAGAGCAGAGTGCAATTTGGTTCGTGGCAGGCACTCTCAGACTCTAGTCATCTCCACGGCTGCCAAATAAGCCGAGCTTCCCACCCCTTTTTCATCTGTGACCCATAACTTTAACTGAGATTGAGATACCACAGCCACCCCCCGTCATACCCTGTCTGCAGTTCCGGCCCTCCCCTCCCATCCAGACGCACGAGAGGATGGCACTTCCTGCGGCCCCACTGGTTACGCAGGAAGATGTGTGTGATTCTGTCCAGTGTGTTGGGAACATTTCTTTTATAGGAGGGAAAATTCAATTTCTACTTCAGGGCGATTTGAAACTCTTTTTTTCCTTCTTGGATGAAGCCTGGAAATTTTCAAGATTATGGTAACTTCTTGATGATGGTGCCCGACATAATGACAATGAACAGAATCCATCTGCTGATCTATTAAGGACAAAGAGTGTCCGTGAGGATAAATGGAGCTAATTTTTCTTTCACTGGGACATAGACAATTCCAAACGTTTTTCTTAATTATAATGATATGTCAGTAAAAGTAATTAAATACCCATGTGGAATCTAAAGTCTAAGAAGTAACAATTTGATATCTGGTAGTTATGTATTAGAAAGCAAAGAGAAGGTAGACACTGAATGCTTTGAAGGAAAGAAGAACGCATATGGGAAACATGTATCCTAAAAGTACTAGTGAGCAAGGAGAATTATATGCAAACAAAAATGGCCAAGATTATTCTCTCTGCTTTAAGCCCGGAATTTAACACCATGCCAAATCTTTAAAAACGTTAGCTGGATGCAGTGGCAAGTGGTTGGAGTCTCAGCTGTTTGGGAGGCTGAGGCAGCAGGATCACTGGATGCAGGAGTGCAGGAACATCCTGGCAACATAGTTGGACCATATGTTGAAAATAATAATTTTAAAAGTTCAATATTTAATCTGTTAATGTGTATTTCTCATCAATTGATCTCCTCCCTACTTAAAAAATAGGCTCTAGGAAGATATCTGTCTGCCATGTGCTTGAATGCCAAAATCTCTGAATAAAACTTAAAAGCTGCCACTCAAATCTGATATGACTCCTTCAAGAAATAGAACAGAGAAGAAAGGCCTCAAGAACACAAGCTAACACCTGCAATTACATCTTCCAAATGAAAAGTGAAAAAGGAACAAATGTGGTCTGATTACTTTCATCAAGGGAATGGTCCTCACCACAACAATGCTTATTACACCAGATTATCAAGCACAGAATCACACTGTAATTTCTGGAAATTATGAAGTACACATACACAGTACATACGAAATGGAGCTAAAAGATCACGGTACAGGCATGCCTCTCCTGCAGTGGTTCATGTGTTACAGAAAAACTTAGGGAAAAGTAAGAAAAGGGACAAAAGAAATTTTCCATTTTAAGGATTCTTAAATTGAAATTATTTTTGCTGGTTTCGATTTACTTCTTATGACCTTCTTGTCATTTTGTGAGGGTGCTGGGGATCGAACTCAGGGCCTTGTGCTTGCTAGGCAAATGTTCTACCATTTCAGCTAAATCCTCAACCCCCTTTAATTGTCACTTTTAAAAGTAAGTTGCTTTTACATAAGCCTATTTTTTTCTATATAAGATTTTTTGACATAAGCATGCTGTCGGGCAGGCATACATTGATACGAATTTGATGATGTTGGGTTCAATATCCCGCTTTATTCCAGCTGAGCGTGGTAGTACATTCCTGTGATCCCAGCTGTCTGTGAGGCTGCCGCAGAAAGATCCCAAGTTTGAGGTCAGCTTGGGCAAATTAGTGAGACCTTGTGTCAAAATAAAAACCTCAAATAAAGGGATAAGGACATAACTCAGCGCAAAGTCTTGGGCTGGATCCCAGTAACACACACAGGCACACGCACACGCACATTATTCCAAATAGAAAGGAAGAGAATTATGTAATAGTTCTTGGTTTATCAACACCTAGATCTACAACCACAGGTGAAAATGACTGAGGGCATCCAGAAGTGCTTCTTTTCAAGACCCATGAGAAAACTATTTCATGCGTATCAACAAGTTGCAGGTGTCATCTAAAACCTTAAACTTCATCCAACTATGATATCACCAATGCACGCTGACAATGATTATCCCCATAGAAAAGGCATCAACAGTAAAGTACACACTGGTGTTTTGATCAACTCTGAAAGAGAGAATTTGTAGAGTTAGGAAAATTCTAAAATCCTCCCAAATTTATTCCTCATACTATTGTCCATTTGGACTGAGTTAAAGTTTTTCTACACAAGTTCCTGAAAAATAAAGTTCAGAAATAGACAGGACAGGGCTGGGGATTTAGCTCAGTGATTAGAGTGCTTGCCTTGCAAGCACAAGGCCCTGAGTTCAATCCCCGCAACAACAACAACAAAAAAAAAAAGAATAGAGAAATAGACAGGACCTTTCTCACAATTCCTGTCTCCTTCTGCACACTTTTCTAATTAGCAAGAAGGAAGAACAAGTGCATGTATGTATCAAAGGTAGGTCAGAGAAACAGCTCACAAACTTACTTGTCTGTAAGGCTGACTATTTAGAAAAAGTAATCCAAGTACTTGGAATCACTAAATCTCACCTTTTGGACTTGTCATACTCTGTAAATAGATCTTGGCTAAGCGATGGGTCATACTCTTCAGAACAATTATTGTCTAAAACAAATGATCAAGTAAATAATCTCCCCACAAATAAATACCAACACTTAGTTCATTTGGGCAGAATATTAACTTGGTGAGACTGTGTACTATCTAGCTATATAGCCCAGATATTTTCACTCAATGGAACATGCTCCCAATCTTGAACCATCTTTTCCGTGTTAGTCCTGGCTCCAACAGTGACTAGCTCAGTTTATATAGTTAATATATGTTTATATATTTCATATATATTATTTGATATATACTTCATGTATGTACTTGATATATATTTATTAGAATAGTATGCTATACATTCCAAAGAAACCAATAGGGGTGTAAAAGTAAAAGGACATGTTTACTGTACATTAATCTTGGGGAGGCTCTTGGAACACTTCTGTGTTATCTCACTTGGCACAGCTCTGGGGGGTGTTGTGTCCATTTGACAGATGAGGAAACCAAACCTATGAAAAATGGCGGCATTGTTAAATAATGGGTGAAGATTCTAACTCAGGTAGATCTTGCTACAAAGTTTGTGCTCCTTCCAACACATTGTGGAGTGTCACTTGTGCCTATACGTCAAAGCTTATTTTCTCTTTTCAAAACCCTGGCTACTGCCCAGCCAACAATAAGTCTTCACACAGAAGACCAGTGATAGGACGCACACTTTCACAGTAGGTTTCTTCCTCTAATTGGATAAACTTCTTCCTCCTCGACTATGTGAATATTACTCTTCCTTCAAAAGCCATTTTCTGCATGTAGTCTCACTTCCCCACCAGCCTTTCTCTCTCAATGTGAATTGCACAATTTGGCTTCTGTGAGCATAAGTTAGTTTGGGATATACTCTCTCTTGTACTGTCTTGTAATTAGATTACTGGTTCAATTCCAGAAATATTGTAAATTCTTGTATTTTAGTTTTTCTTGAATTCCAAAGTTCTTTTTCTCAGTGTTAATAAGTCATCAGTCTAACGTAAGTACTTCACTGCTATTGCAAATAGTATTATTTGATTATTATGTAATAAATTAAGAGGCATAATCATGTACTAAAAACTTCCCTGGCCCAGGAATCAGGACAACTCAGTGGACACTCTCTGCCATAAACTAGTTGTGTCATCTAGGGCGAGTAAGATCACATTAGTCAATCTCACTCTCTGGACCTGTAAAAGAATGTATTCAGAACAGACGATGCATAAGGACAAGGTTTACCTTTACTTGTTTTAAACTATCTTTCCGAAAAGAGAAATTATACCATAAACATGTAATTTTGCAGCCATATTTTTTACAAATGTTTACATATATTACACATATTTCTCTCTACCCAGAATCATTTCTCCCTTCATTGTCTTTCACTCCACTGATAAGTTCTAGCAGATGCAGAATATAAAATATAGACATTAACAGAAAGCTCTTTTCAAATGATAGCCAGTTTCCCAAAGCAAAATCCTGCACACTCACCTTGATATATTTAACACATGTGTTTCTGTAAATGTGATTTATTAGTGAAAATCACAGTGTTCCCTTTTCTAAAGCTCAGGCTACCACCTGCACATAATACTCTAGGAGTAAAATAATATGTTCACATGTAAAACTTGGTTCAATGTCAATTCCATCTCTTCCATCTCCTGTCTTCCCTCATAACTTGTTTCTATTTAGCTTTCACTTAAGTTTTTCACATATGCTGGAAGTGGGACATGGATTCAAAATTTTTAAATGAAGACTTTATGTGACCTCTTAATCTAGGAAATGAATATATTAAGGCAAGACTGAATGTGGCTGGGAGATCTCAAAATTAAGACAGCATAAAAAATATCTGTAAGTAGAATATTAATAAAGGCATACAGCATTCATTACAAACCATTTTTTCTGTCATACTTTCTTTAATTCAACATCTCATTAACTTATACATTCATATGAATACGAATTTACTGAACATCTACCGTGGATCAGCAGCCAACCTGGTTGCTTAATTTCAGTTTCGTTACAGTAAATGAAGTACACTGAATTATTTTGTTTGGAGAATATTCTATACAAAGGTTAAAAAAAAAGTAACCCAAAAAAGTTAAATATGAAAAGAAAACAGAAAAACTTTGTTTGACTTAAAGAAAAGTGTCCCTCAAAAGTCAAAGGAAAAAGAAGGAAAACCACAAAAGATGAAGAAGATGTGAATTTCTTCTCAGAAGGAAATGACAGGTGATAGAATGGATAAGGCTATCGCCTCAGGACTGACTGAAAACAGTCCATGTCACTCTACTTTATACTGTATCTCAAAGGAATAACTATAGTTGTTAAACTAGTTACATTTTAGTTTTTAAAATCAAAGTGTAAATGTTCTAATACAGTAGAACTGTTCCCCGTGCAATATTTACTTTATATCAGAGCGCAACCAAATCTACCTCACCAGCTTTACTTTTCTGCTGTATTATCTCCTGTGTCCCACCCAAGATGGACACTTCTTGGTACAAGTGTATTTTCCCACTGACAAACTATTCAATTATTAATAGATATTCTACTGCAAAATCATTACCTTTCTGGACGGACTCAATGAACTTGACATTTTGTCTTCAGTATTACAGCTAAAAGGTGTTTTAGATCTTGGTAACAGCAGGTTAAAAGTACACATTTCATTAGAAAACAATGTTTGGGTCAAGCAAAAGTTTGGCTACCTTTGCTATGATATTTATTCTTCTAGTCTAAACAAGACGGCTCAGTAAATAAATGCCTAGAATTGATTTAAATGGTGCACGAGGGTGCCAAACACTTCTAGAAAGAAAAATAAATAAATAAACACGAACTTAGAGTGTATTGTAAATGTGTTGATTTATTTTTCTCAGTTTACTTGAGTTTTTATCGTTCTCTAATTGAATGTAACAAAGCTCAGGACAGCTCACTTATTTGCAAGCCTCAAATACATCAAGCAGTCCACAGGGCATGTCACATAACACGGCCAGTTTCTTCTTTACAGTCACCCTCCAGGGTACAGAATAATGTTTTGTTTTGTAGAAGGAAAAACTCGGAGATGTTCAGGGGCTTGTGATGGGTCACCCAGCTAGCACACACCAAAGCAAGATTACAGCAGGATGCCCAACTCCCAGATCTGTGCAGGCTCCGCGCTTGGAATCTCTTCAGAACTACACACCCGGCTCTTCGCTTCACTTAGTTACAGCATAATAAACCAGGACGGGATGGTAGATTCACACTAGTCAGTTCGTTTCATAGCAAAGGAAGATTCTGCTCAGAACTGTGCTAGTAATGTGTTCCTTTGGTCATTCAAGGAACCAGTGAGCCAATATAAAGTTTTAACACTGATAGCCAAACACTTAGAGATGAACTTAGGACTGATGGCACTCACTGTCCTCACATGAGAGAGATAAAAACATTGGCAAACATAGTTTGCACTCCTATGAGAATTATTTTCTGGGACACAGAAACTTTTATTATTTGTTTTAAGTTTAACTGAAACCCAAACAGCTGGGAACTAATAATCACATGATTGGTTCTTCGCCCAAGGACTGATTATGTAAAGTCCAGTTCTTTTAGGGCGGTGGTGGCAAACCTATGGCACATGTACTGCAGCGAGCTGTTTGTATCACTGAGAGCTCTAAAATGTTCGCCATCACTGTTTTAGGGACTTCCACTAAGTGGATGTTTTAGAGGAGGGACCATCCTGTCAAATTATGTAAATAATTCAAAACTTCCTCTTATGCATCTCTCCCTGCTCTTTGTTAGTCACCCAACAATTTGCAAAAATAGCCAAGGGAAATGTTTTGGGTGGGCTTTTGAAGATATTTTTAGCTAAGCTGGTGGAGGTTTAAAATACATGTGAGTGTCTGCCATTTAGAGAAATCACCTGCTCACACAGTTCTGTGGAGGGGGGAATGTTCTAGTGTGTGTCATTCAGTACACCATGTGGACTGTATTAAGTCAGGTTATTGCAGGTCACGCCACGTGACATAGCTGAGTCACATGTAATCACCAGCAATACAACTCTGCTCAATGCAACATAAATTTAAACAGGAGTAGGCTTTTTCCCCTCAAAAAGAGGCAACAGCTGCTATAGATAACAAAATGCCCACACTACCCCACACTGAGAGGGGCTTATGCTTTGACATGATCTGAATTACATGTAGGTAGTTCAGTACATCTATATTTAGGGGCATCTCTAAATATGAACAATTGTGCATAGAATACATTCCCTAAGTGGCACAAACCTCATGTTTTTTTAATAGTCCATTTTTCAGTTTTCTCACTAGTGAATAAGACACATTTTAAAATACAGCCTTAAAATTAGACAGTTGAGACAATTTTTGGCTTAGACAGCTTCTGAGCCAGTAGGCCTAATATTTGGTAATCTTTTTCAGACTAAATATAAAATGCTCTGTAAGTAAAGCATTGAGAAGGCCCAGAAAGAAAGCAAGCAATGTTGCATTGTGATAAAACAAGAAATAGGAGAAAGTTGAGAGATGTGTTGCTGAAACCAACAGTCAATTTCCAAGAAAAGTGAATACACATGGCATCATGAGCGAATATTATAGCTGTAAGAAAGTCAGGGTTTTCCTTTCTCTTTGGAATAGGATGTGACACTATAATTTGATTATTTTGACTTTAATACCACTTCTGACATTCGGATTTAGCTTCTCATGAAAGCCTCATAATAATTCCTGAGTAGGAAAAGAACAAATTTCTTCAGATAACTCCACCCAGCTCTGGTCATTCCCACCATCATAGCACCATCCCACCCAAGCGATACTTGCGTATCTACCTCTGCACAGTTGAAGTTAACCAGGTGCTAGCTTATAAATCCATTTGAAGGACAAAGGTCTTATGATAAGAACACAAGAATATTTCTGTCATGTCTTTTTTGTATTCATCAACAAACATGATTCTGTTTCACTCAACCCATTATTGGACAGTATAAATATAAGTTGAGAATCTCATTAAAGAAGCAAATTTTAAGCTTCAGAAACTATCTTTAGACTATAAGAAGTGTATTAAAACTCAATTCCGTAGGGCACAAACAGTGTGTCTTAGAAATAACTAACACGTATTGACTGTTTAGTATGTGTAAGGAAATTATCTATATAATCCCATGGAATCCATGAGAAATTTGTAACTAGAACAAGAAATGCTTGCAGAAGTTAAGAAATCTGGCCAAATTCGTGTAGCCAGTTTGTGGCAGATGTGGCAGACTTAGATCTTGCTGATAAGAAAGTCACAGTTTCCAACCAAACACCTAACCTTTCAAATGGCCATTGCGAACCTTACCCACAGCGGGAGTTTTCTTTCATGTCAAGGGTAAACCTGCTTTACCTGAGACTTACATTTGGTCTCTGGAGTCTCCAAGTGAACAGTCATAGCTCCACAAATACACTGAAAATTTATTATGACCCAGAACTTGCATCAGTTTTACCTTTGACCTTCAAAGTTACATCTCTGACATCCATGTGCCTTCCTATATATTTCACACAAAGTAGGCACATAACGTTTGAAGAATTAAATGTGTTTTCATCCATATCTATGTTATTGTTAGCTCTCCTCCCCTACTCAACTGTAACAATGTCAGAAAACGAGTCAGATTTGCTGGAAACCGGACAAGGCTTACAAAAGACCTAAATTTCAGGTCCAGCTTTGTCTCTTTTTAGTTGTCTGACACTAAAATTCCATTATCTAATATTTTGGTTTCCTCATCTACAAAACTGACCAGAGACAAACTAGTGTTACATTTTCCTTTGGATCATTTTTGAACTGTATATAAGGACAATTTAGCTGACAAATACCTGAGCATCTGCTATGGATACAGTGAAGTGTTCCTGGACACCGTTCATTGCTCCATAGAGCATCTCATCCATGCCGGCATTTCCTAGATGTGGACAAACAATGGTGAGCAGAACAGAATCGTTTTCTGCTCTCACAGTACTCAGAGTGAATGGAAAGCTGGCTGTTATTTCTGAACATAGCTGTCTTTGAACACTTCCATTATTAAAATACACTACAATTTCGATTTTTATTAAGCTTCCAGGAGCCAATTTACCATCCACCAGATCTGTGACCTAAAAATTGCAATTTCTTGTAAAGTAACAAGAGTAAAGATTATACTTGACACCAGAAGTACAGTTGCCCACACAGTAATATTTCTGAAATATTACTAGTCATGAGTAAAGCACTTTGGAATGACAAGGACCATCATAAAATCATGCAAATATTTTCAGTGTGAAAGTGTTATGTTCAGAGTTTCCTGGTATAGATGCAGTTCTGCAATTCCAGCCTTAATTTAACAAAAGGAGCCATTGGCCTAATGTGAACAACCTGACGTAGGCCATCTCCATTATGTTATTTGAGATAAGATGAAAGTAAAATACACTTTGACACTTGCATGATGATATTTACTATTTGGGCAAGTTTAACTCTCAGTATTAAAAGATTACTTCACTACAGAATTCATCACACTCAATATGACATTTATATTGATAGATCTCTTAAACCTGGCATTTAAAAAATGCATTCAGGTTAAAATACATCTCCATTATGTAGGATTACTTTTATTTCTCACAAAATATTATAAAGTGTGTAATGTTAGTAATTTCATACTAACCAATTAACAGGAAGTGTAAAAAAACAAATTTATTTTCTAAGAAAAGAATTACTTGGAATGAATGTTAACAAATTCCCCAGCTGGCAAATGACAAATCATGCTGGGCAATAGAGGCAGTAAAACCCTTCATGGCAAACTCTCTAGGACCCGTCATCTATGGCCATGCTTCTTGTCCCTTCTTGTCTTCTTTTAAATGCCAGTCATGTATGGATGAGGCACATGTTTCTTCTGCCAGTGCCTGCTCAAGCAAACAGTTTACTAATTTGTAGCTTAGTAAACCTTTCACCGCACTGAGCACCTTGAGGTTAGCACATCTCTAATCATTATTTGATAAGAGAAATCTGCAAGCATTACATCCCTAGTAACAAGAACACTGTATCTTAGCAACCAACCTTGATATTCAAACAATTTCATTAAAGCGTAGCACCTCTTAGCAGGTGGGTGAGTGCGGGTGTTGATAAACATTTATAACATGATCAGCCATTGTGTTTGCCAACACTATAATCAGCATGACAAATTTATGAATTTGTTTACAAGCTTCTAGATAGCCAATCTATGTAGGTAAACTACATTTCAAACTGGTTAGGAGGTCCACATATCAGATCTTTATTTGAGATGGAGAATTTCTCTAGAAACCTATCCATTTAAGAGATTGCCAAGCTGCTCTCAGTACAGAGACATTATTAGTATTTCCATTGTGGTTTAGTCTTCAAATAGTAGAGTTGTACTTACAGGCCTCAGGAGGAAAATCGGAGAGAGGAAACCTCAGCTACATTGAGATTCATGAGAAGGATTCTACAAGGTTGACTCTTTTTTTCTCCAGAAAGACAAAGCTAGCTAATACATGTTTTGTGGCCACTGATGTTTTTCACCCGTGACATTAAGAAAAAAAATGTAATAAAGCTTCCATTTCTAAAAAAAAGAGGATCCATTGGGGATTTAGCTCAAGTGCTAGAGTGCTTGCCTAGCAAGCATAAGGCCCTGAATTCAATCTCCAGCACCAAAAAAAGAGTATTGTGGCCAGCAGTTTACTACAAAATTTTAATGTATTATAAATATATTGACATAGATGTTTACTTAAGGAATTACTGCTCCATCACTCTGATCATGATCTGGTCCACACACAAACAACTTTTCCTCACCTATTTACTTCCACCCGGTACCTTCCTATAGTGCCCAGATTCATCTGCAATTTAACATTCCACTTTACAGCGATTTTAATCTCTCCTTGTAAGTGATCAAGAATACGTATGCATATTACATATACCTGTGTATTGAATTCCCACTAACTTCATACTCTTCAAATGTGAAAAACCTTCCAATCTGGAAAGGGCTACCAAAATATAGCTCTTTCTTAAATTATATAACACAGCTCCTAAAATTCCCATAAATTCTCAAACCTGTGACTGTTCAAGTGTTACCAAGAATAAAAGTTCACTAAGGCATGTTCCGGCAAATAGGTAGAAGATAAACAAGAACTTTTATACTCTCTGAAGTTTGAACCTTGAACCTACAGCACACAGTTACAACAGGGCCTCAAGGCTCCTTATCCCCGCACAAGCTATTAATCTACCTGAAATAGGTGAACTTCAGTGAAGCATTATCAAATAGGTAACAAGCTCCCTTTCAAATTAAAACCAGTCGTGATGAAAAACAAGTTTGTTGACCCAGCTTGTTCACCATGAACCATGACACGTCAGTTAATAACTACCACCTGGGCAACTCCAAGCTTCAGCCACTAACATTGCAGCTTTAGAAATACTCAGAGACAAAAATGTGGAGTACAGCCTGAAGTACTGACAGCCTTTACATTTACATTAGTGAAAAAGACAGAAGGAAGGGAGAAAGGAGAGAGACAGAGAAAGAGCAGATTCTTCAAGAAAAAAAGAAAGAAAATCTACATAAGTCGTAGTCAGAAAGGATCATGATCTGGGAATCATTTTTAATTAAATACAACAAAATGTCTGACAGTGGTGTGTTTGGCACCAGGTGGTGCAAGACGGGGCACAGCATCAGAACGGGGCAAGGGGCAGCGTTCACCAGGTCTGGCAGGTCAACTGTTGCACCTTTCAATTTAGTAATTACTTCTCCTGATTCCCAGAAACCTTCCATTACCTATTTCTTGTATTTTGACCAAATGTACAAAAACTCTTTTTGACTATTGAAAATAATTCCGTTTGTGAGGTGGGGCGAGGAAACAAGAGTCATGGACCAACACAAAGCCACAGGTTGGGATAAGGGCTAGCACTGTGCTTAAGCATTTAAATCTCTTTAACCAAGCACTAATAACCTGCTGGTTATTTATCACCTCCTTACATTCCTGATCTAACTTTTATTTAAAAATTAGTCATTTCTTATGAGAATTTTAAACTTTGATGCCAAGCGACGTTTGGAGCAAGAACTAGTGAGTTCATGCATATGCAAGAGTGTGTGTGAGAGACAAAAAGTATGAGAATAGGTATAAGCAAGAATATATATTTAGTTTTTTACTTTAAAAATCATCAAATGATTCTGTATCTTATTTTATGAATGAGAACTCTCAAAATTCTGGTTCAGTATTGAATAGGCTACTTTTTATTTTGTTAATTTCTTGTCATTAAAATACTGGGTTTCTAAAAATATGTAATCTAACCTAACTAACACAACTGTTCCAGATTTAAGAAAGAGTTTTTCTATACTACTTAGTCTTTGGAACAGTATTGGACATTATGGATTATCTTTCATCTGAACCAAAAACATGGATAAATCAATACCTCTTCCCCCGGTAGCACCAGCTAGCGAGGCCTCTGTGAGCTGCCTTCCTTCGTTTGTGCTTGCCAGCTGAGGAAAGGCTAGTGATCCCACAGAGGCCCACATCAGACCAGCGCTGCCGCCAGCCTCCCACAGCAGCCTCCTGACCAGGCCCAAGACCAAGCCACAGGTTTCACCTACCAATACCGGGTAGTACGTGTTCAAACTTCAGAATCCATCTAATTTAACCGTAAATATATTTGTCACTTTAGTTCTTTAGGGCTATAGTTTCTGTGTGCTTTTTCCTTTGCTGGGGCTGTGAATTAAATCCAGGGCCAGGCACATGTCTTCTATCATGGAACAGCACCCTCAGCCCTTGCAAAAATATTTTAAAGGAAAAAATCTGTATCACTGGTGATGTTAAAACTCAGAAGCTGGGATGGTGGTGCACATCCGTAATCCCAGCACTCTGGAGGCTGAGGCAGGAGGAATGTGAGTTCAAACCAGCCTGGGCAACTTAGTGACTTGGTGACACCCTTTTTCAAAATAAAAAATAATAATTTAAAAGGATGGTGGGGGTAGCTCAATGTTAAAGCACTTGCCCAGCAAGTGTAAGGCCCTGAGTTCAATCCCCAGTACCAAAAGGGGGGGGGGGGTATGGTGTGAAAGCTATACGGTACAACTTTAAAAACCAGCAAAACGAAAGCTTCAGTGCAGCACGAATAGGAAACCAGGTAAGAACGGCGAGCTCGCTAATGAGTTCAGTCACCATATAAACCAGGGCCGCTGTGGTTCTGCACAAATCTCTCCACGAAGCCCCTTGCTGTTTGCACATTGTGATGACTGAAAATTCCTCTGAGTTCACCGTGCTTAGCATGTGTGTAGCACCTTTCATCTGCAGGTATCAAAAGTGCAGGGTAAATATTAACTCATAGATCCTGTCATTTTTGCAAGCATGTAGAGCTTGCATACTTCAATTCTGATTTAGAAGTCCCCCTAATTCCATTTTTTTCCATTTCCCAGGACAAGAAGATTTGCATTTCCACCAAAGTCTGAATATAAATAAAAAAAAACTAAAACATTCGTGAAACTCAAGCTTATAAGCACCTCTTTTTCATTTATAATCCATTCTCTTTAGATAGAAAAAAATTAAATTAGAGTTACATTCACATGTAATTTACCTGCGAGAATCAAAGAAAATGTATTCTAATAAGGCTTTTATCAAATTTTTAAAATAATTTTCATGGAAATATTTTAAACTGTATTGTTAATATTCCAGTCTTCTAAGACTAAGTAACTCATAAACAAATATAACCTGCCTTATTGCTCTAGGACTATTATGGTCATCTATGGTTGAACAGAATTGAAATACAGTTCTGATATATAGATGTTTGCCTCCAGAGCAAATAGCTAAGATTATGATTTCTTTTTCCATATTTGTATCAGATTCTGTGGGTTTTTTTATTTTAAATCTTCTCCCTTTCCACAAGCTATCATGCTACTCTTCTGTTTGTTTTTCTTTTTTTGAGACAGGATCTCGCTGTGTAGTTCAGGTCTGCCTTGAATTCACTGTGTACCCCATGCAGGCCTCGAACTCTCTGTGATCCTCCTGCCTCAGCCTCCGGACTGCTGGAATTACAAGCATGTGCCACCACACCCAGCTCATGCTACTCTTAGCACAATTTATTTTCCCTTTCAACTTGTGTCCAGATACCAGATACCTGAAGCAGAAGACTGAAATATTACTGAGTAAAGGCCTGTGGCTGTTGTTGACAGATGACGTATGAGGTTATTGCATGTTGCACCAGCACTGTGACTGTTGCTGTATTCATAATTACCTGCACATATTTGTGCTACGTTCTTGCATAAGTGAGTTTTCATCATAGTGAAAAATAACACAGGTGAGGGACTTGGCGGAGAGTATGTTGAAGGTAAATTTAAGGATATGTCACTCAAGAAAGAGGGCAATAAAACTGCTGTGTTTTTTTCTCTCTTTCTTCGCAATGCTAGCTCCTTTTTCTAGAAAGTGATCATTCCTAACTGGATTTTCTCTATATACATTGATTGTTGGAGACTCATAATCAGATCAATAAGTATTCTTATTTTACAAGTTTTATTTGGTTTGCTTTTGCAGATTAAATTTTCCCTATACTAGCAACCAGTGCAATCAGTTTGGAGCTAAAGAGAATTGTGTAAGACAGAAAATACACCTCAAGAAAAGCTCCTAAATCGAAGTAAATTCTTACTGATACATAGGCATATATGTAACACAGTCAGAAAAAGTGACAAAAATCCTGGTGAGAGAGAAAAGGCACACACTGCTCACAATCTTCACAGCTATATACAGTGGTACCTCGGCTCATGAACTTAATTTGTTGGACGATTTTGGGGAAAATGGCTGTGTTTGTGTTTGTGTGGGAAAGATGGCTGCGGTTGTGTTTGTCACCTGATCTGGAGTTTGAACAGAAGCAAAATTTTGCTGAACCCTTTTGTTTGAGAACCAAATTGTTTGCAAACAGAAGCCCTCGTGAACCAAGGCGCTGTGTCCTACCCAGAATAACCAGTATCCGGTGAGTAAGAAGGGCCAGCGGGCTCCAGAAGCTGCTGTGGCCCGTCACGAAGAGCCCCTGAATCACAACAAATAGCTCCCTGCTGCGAAGTCCTGGAGCGGTTTCCCAGAGATGGACCAGGTCAGCTCAGCAAACTGTTTTTAATCAAAGCCATATACACATTGTTAGATTTACAAAACAAATTTTTACTCCCCAAATATCCTTATGGTTCCCATCAGGTAAACAGAAATCACCTAGAAATCTAGTAGAATTATGGGCTCAATTTTTTATTTTGAATTGCACTTTACATTTATTTCTATGGCATATGATATAAGCCTTCAAACTGCAAGAGTTTATGGAAAAGAAATATATAAAACAATATGGTGCAGCTCCCCTTGCATAGGCCTTTATACCACGAGTGTATGATCTTTTGGCTTGCCTGGGCCACAGTGAATGCAAACAAATTGCCTTGGGCCACATATAAACTATACTGCAGTTCATGTATATACCTAGAAAAACTCTCTTAATTTTTTAGAATATTAAAAAAAAGAGGGCAACATCAACATAAAACCAAAAAGGGATATTGACCTTGTTTTTGTTTAACTTATTAAATTACATTATGAAATAACACAAGAACAAATTTAATAATTAAATAAAAACACTTACATGTGTGCTTAATAACAATAAATACCTGTTTCCACAGGCACGCCGGGATAGGTACGATTAAATATTGTCATCAATAATGGCTGCAGTCCGCTTGCCGAGTCACACAAGAACGTGTGATTTCTGATAAACTCGGGTTTGGATCGGACTGCAGTCCCACACAAGTGGCTGGTGCTGGAGGTACAGTCAGCCAGGGGCCACAGTGCTCCCCGCGGCACGCCCAGCCCAGGCTCCAGAACCACACAACAGAGTTATTACAAATACTGCTAAAGAGCACATCATAATGTCAAAAGTTTCTGGCCTTCTGGGGTCACATTACTTGCTGTCTGGGCTGCCTGTGGACCACGGACCACAGGTTGTAAATACCTGCTCTCGATCATCAGAAAAAGACAACTATGGCCCCTCAAGCTCGAAAATCTGGCAGGCTGAGTAACTTAACTTATGGCCAGCTAAGTCACCACCTAAATCCTTACCAGTCACAGTGGGCTTTAGGAGCAACAGCACTAACATTGACATCTGCAGTGTCTCAGTCCAACCCAGAGCTGCCAGGTCAGTATCCGCACTAAAATTTGAGAAGCACTGAACTGAGAAAGAAAGAAGAAGGAAAGAAAGAAGAAAGGAAAGAAAAATAATGTTTTTCTATATTCCCTGAACTGTTCTAGAAACTTATATGTATTCACTCTATTAATCTCCACCACAAGCTCAATGAGGTTGGTACAAAGAGCACAGTTTCAAAGCTATGAATAAAATTCTACTTTCTTTATTATCTCGGGATGTTTACGGAGGTATTTTTGTCTGGAATTTTTTTTTTCCTTTCTGACACTCCCCAGTGGGCACTCAGGGTTCTCTAGAAATCTCTGTGGGCAGCATGGTGACCTTGGTCTTTGACATTCCTCTTTATAACCGTCTATTCTCAGCCAAGAAGCAATTGACAGAGAGATCAGGCCAAGCCAGGTGCTCATCCTGGAATTACAGTGCAGGGGTAGGTGCACTTAAGGAAAACTCCCACTTCTACAAAGAGCAAATTTTCTAGTTCAACTTTTTCTCTCAAGTTGTGTCTTAGCCTAAATTTGGGGAACACTGTAAGGAAAAGATACATATATGTACACCATATATAGATAGATAGATAGATAGATAGAGATATATATATGATTGCTAAGCACATTGAATAACTGAAAGACGGAGTTTTTTGTTTGTTATTCTTGGTCCAAGATTAAAATAATTTCAGTAATTAAATCAAAATGAACTACGTGGGGCTGAGGATTTAGCTCAAGTGGTAGAGCGTTTGCCCAGCAAGTGCAAGGCCTTGAGTTTGATCCCCAGCAACAAAAAAAAAAAAAAAAAACTATGTGATGTCACAGACACAGAGACAGAGAGATAAACAGGAAGAGACAGAGACAGAAAATTTCAAGTCAAATTTAGTTAAAAACCCTATTTTTTAAAATTATAGCAAGTTGTTGCATTTTAGGAGTCAATAAAAGGGAGCAGGAAGGAGGAAAGAATGGAGGAAGGAAGGAAGGAAGAAAGGAAGGAAGGAAGGAAGGAAGGAAGGAAGGAAGGAAGGAAAGAAGGAAGAAGCGGGTTATGTCCTGTCGCTTGTTAGTCCTCCGTTCATCTCGAACACAGAATATTGCACATTCTATGATAGGAAAATGAGAATGTTTCATCTCTTAGACCCACGCACACATCATAGTTTCTTCTACCTGACGGAAGTCATATACTAAGGAATATATTCAGTTTAAACAATTACCAGGATTCATTCTTTGAAGATTTGAACTCTTTCTTATATGCTACTATATAGTGGTTGCCAACAGAAAATATATTTTATTGCCTAGACTGAGAATACTTTATAAAATTCTCCCCATTGTTAGAACTGACACTACAGATACAATAAAAGTCTATTTTAATCTATTTGCTCTTACAATGCTGAGATTCATTTTAGGACCCTTCAGTGGATTATCAAATTATTTTGATTGGTAAATGACAAAAGGTATGAATACTGGACAATTTCCTTAGTTACCTTCAAATGATTATTTATAAACATTTTATCTGTTGCTAGAAAGTGACCATGATATGAATAAACCTGCTGTAAATAGGAAAGGAGGGAACAGAAGGGAGGGGTGGGGAAAAGGGGGGAAACCAAGACACATCATGTACAGGTACAAAATAACCACGATGAATGTGAACATTATATATACAATGTACCAATACATGTTCTTGGTAAAAAAAAATAAAAATAAAAAAAGAGAAAGCAACCATGAGACATATGTAGAAAGACTCAACACCAACTCTTGTACATTTTTATTTTTATAGTGATTTTTAAGGGAATATCTTCATATAACATATCCTAGATGTGAAACAGAAAACCCCCGTTGTGGATTCTATTTTGTGAAGATTCTAAGTTTTGCATTAAATGCATGAGCATCAACCATGATTATTGCCGACATCTCTGTATCAATGAGCCCCTGAGATTTTATGCAGAGATCCCAAAACTTCACCCGGGGTATCATTAAATTAAGCAAGCCCAGCTTTCCTTTGTGTTTACTAACTGAAGAACACAGTCTCTGAATGTAGAAGTACATGACTGACTAGGCAGCCATGCCCAGTTTTCACAGTTTATCATTCTTTTTAATGGTTCTCTTTTAATCCCAAGGAAATACTCTGTGTCTTAATTTCACATGAATATCCTTTACCTGAGAAAGTGGAAGAAAAATGGTAACACTTGTGTAAAATTAATTTCTTTCTTTTCCCTCAGTGCAGTGTATCTAAAGAAGCAAAACTTATTGAATCAAGTTTAATGACATAATAAATTCTTCCTTTCCGACAGTGCTGTGGTCTAATTCACTAGTGCACTTTAAGCTTTTGCCTTTAGCGACTGATGGGTCATTAGTCTGTATGTAATCCAGCAATCCGGACTCCTTGGAGTCCAACTCAATCAGCAAGCCCCAAATCAGGACTTTCTAAAATGCAACTGGTAGGTCAAGTGTCCTCAGAAAGAGTGCCTGGGGCACCCCAGATGGAGAACAGGGCATGGCAAGCATTAAGCGAGGACAGAATTCGATGCTGACACTCATTAAAAGACTTCATTCCAACTCACTAAGCAAGCATTCTTCAAGTGATTTGACTTCTACATTTGATGTTTGTTAGCGGTAAGTCATGCAATAAAATAATTCATTTTGTGCCAATGGGCCTAACACACATGTCATCAAGTTAAACATATTCTAGTCATATACTTGCCCCAAGAATATTTGCCTAATATGCACAAAAATAAATTGAAAAACCAGGCCATGGAATAACTATTAGTTATCAGGCTAATTGCTGCCCATCAATATACATATGAAATATGTTTTCTGCTAAACTGGGCATATTGGCACACACTAGTAATCCCAGCACTCAGGAGACTGAGGCAGGAGGATCACAAATTTGAGATCAGCCCGCGCTACACAGTGATTTCAAGGGCAATCTACATAGAGAGATCCTGCCTCATATGGCCAACCCACCACCCAAAAAGAAACATGCTCACTGAAAATTATTCTCCTTTCTTTGAAAGCATCTTCTATGGCTGAAAAATAGAAATAGAACTACTACTAGTAGTTTTCCTGAATTTCACATAAGACTTTGGAAAATCATTTTTCTACCATATGTTAGTAGCTGAAATAGCCAACCTATTCAATCTACTTAGATCTGCTACAGTGCCACCTCCATTTATTTATTCAAATGATGTCACATACTAGAAATAGAGGTAAAATTCTCAGTCACCACCATCAAGGACTAAACAACTAACTTCAGATAAATAATAAACACACGATGGAATGCTTTGGCCGTGTCATCGTCAGAATTATTATCATTATCTTAGGACATGCTTATGTTTTATATGATTTTAAGGAACCAACATAAAACACACAAGACAAGACACTAGTTATAGCTCAGTTCTGACATCTTTCTTGGAGACCTAACGGGGAAGAAAGCACTCTTACCCTTCCCCCAACCTTCTAAAATAGGATTTTCAATGTTCTATAAAAAAATACTTCGTCTCACTTCATTATAGTGTCATTTTCCTGGAGGAACTTGATAGAAAAACTAGACTCAATAGTTGAAATTGAATCACTTTCTTTAGAAACTTAGAAGCCAGCATCTAAAATTGCTGGCTGGCCATGGTCCCAGACAGCAGATGGAGAAACGTCGAGGGCCATAGTATCAAGGGACAGATACAAAGAACCTGGATTCTTAAAAGAAGGTGACCGTGATAGCAGGAGAAGTGAGGAGAGGGCAAAATGCAGCCCGAAAGAGAAGTGAGTAGAGTTAGAAGCGGGAGGGCAGAGGAAGCCAGAAAGGAAGAACAAAAGGAGAAGAGAAATTGAAGAGTGGGTGGGAGGAAGAACAAGTGAGAAGAGTATAAACTACAGCACATATGCCTAAACCCAAGAAATTAGCATATTGAAAATAATCCAGAGCTTCCTTATAGAGAAAACAGTGGTTCCATCAAGTTGCAGGTTCTTGTTGATGAAGAAACCAAGTGACAGTGTGATAGGCAGCCTATAAAATGGTTCCCAGTACTCGTCCCCCCCCCATGTGCATGTCCATGCACAATCCCCTCCCACTGAGTGTGGGCCAGGGCCGGGCCTCCTGATTCAATGCCACTCAAGAGAACACAGAAACACCGCTGGGTGTCACTTCCAAGTTTAAGTTACTAAAAGTCTCTCTCTTCCATCTTGCTTGCCCCCCTGCCCTTTTTTCCCTGTCATATTGCAGGAAGTCCTATGGAAATAGTTACACGACCAGGAGCTGAGAGAGTCCACTGGCCAACAGTCACTCTGGAAATGGAGCCCTCATGGTAA
>PVJO010021084.1:0-30750 GCA_004026905.1 Hystrix cristata | reverse complement strand
GGGGGGAGGGGGGGGAGAACCGAGATACATCATGTATAGGTACAGAATTAATGTAATGAATGTGACCATTGTATGTAGAATGTACCAATACATGTTCTTGGTTTAAAATAAAATTAAAAAAATAAAAAAAAAAAAGAATCATGAGTGGATTTTGTATGCAGGCTTTCCTGTAATGGTTATTTCAATATGGCTGATGACTAGAGCATAGTGTCTGCATTTGCCATTTATTTCTAATACTGGTTCAGGAAAGAACCCTGTGAATTTATGTGTTGTGTGTGAACAGCCTAGAAAAGTAAGGCCAGCAGTGGCAGTACAATTAGAGCCTGCAATGCAAGAATTTCAAAGGAGGTAAATTAGCTGGGTGTATCTTTTGGTAATGTTAGGGCCATCCTAGAACACCTGTAGGGCGGAGTCGAAGAAGCTTGTGTTGCAAAAGACCAATAACTCATTTTGGTCACTCCTTGAGGCAATTTTCATGTCATTCCCTGAGGCAATTTTTACGATAGCTGTGTTTTCCACCTCATTTAAAGATAAGCATAGTCACCCTTCTCCTATGCAAATTGGCAAGCTCAGGGCCATGCCGGTAAAATGGTAGGGGGCTGATTCAGAGGAGACATGCCCAGTCGAGGGGCTTCCCAATAAGTAGGCAAGACTGGTGAAAACTTCAATTTTAAGATGAGTTTGCCACCTCAAAGAGTGAGCAAGTAGGGGGTCTGGAATATAAATCTAGTTTAATACTACATGAGTCCCATTCACTGACAAAACACCAAGGCTAGCATAGCCAGAAAAATAGCAGAGGATGTTTTAGGACTACCTGAATCTCTGCTCATATTCTCAGCTGCTTGGGTTAGCCATTTTAGTTGCCCCCATGTTGGGGCTTCACCCTGATAGGTACTTGTATCCATCTCCTCATTTTCCTGCTCTGATCTTTCAGTCACATTTGACATAGGTAATGGCTCAAGCCAGCTCCTAGTCATTGGACATGCTGGGTGGGCCACTACACAGGTTTTTCTGCACCCTGAGGGAACATGCAAACAAATCCCCTTCCCCACCTTCATACTGGGCTGGGGCTCTTCTAGGTGTTATCTGACACATCTTTCCACATAACCTGTTGTTCAGAAGCTGTGGATCTGTTATAATGTCACTCTGTAGTTGTGATGCCCTCGTGTCCTACATTCAAAATATCTGAAGTATAAAGAGCCATATTAAGAAAGGCTGGTGCAGAATTCTTGCCATATATTCCCCTGTTTTGTTTTTGCAGCATTGTCTTAAGTGTATGGACCATACGTTCCTGAATGGCTTGACCTTGTGGATTGTATGGTATTCCAATATGTAAAATGATGTGAAAACAAGTGACAAACTGTTGAAAATTTTGGCTAGTCAGGGCCATTGTCTGTTTTTATGCAGTAGGTTTGCCCAGCACTAAAAAGGCTTTAAGACAGCGGTCGAGAACATGTTGATCAGCCTCCTCTGGCTGAGCAGAAGAAAATACCACAGAAGAGAAGACATCTACAGGAACATGAGCATATTTTAGTTTACCAAAAACTGGTTACATCCATTTGCCATAAGTGGGTCTTAAACCTGTGAGGTTAATTTGAGTATTTTGAGCAGTGGAATGTATGACACAGGTTGGACAGGCTTTCAGAATATCATGGGTCTCAGCTGTAGTAATTTTAGACTGCTTTTTCAAAAAATTTGCACGTGGATGGAAAATAACATGGGATTTAGTGGTTTCTAATGTTAAACCTAAAGCAGGAGCATGGAGCAATGAGGAGCAATGACACAGTCTATGAGAGCATTATCCTGTGTGAGGGATTCAGGAAGACCCAAGTGAGCTTGAATATGTGCAATAAAGAATGAAACAGTATGCTGTTGAATTGTAGTCTGTAAAGACAAGAACAAATTAAAAAAAAAAGCGTCTCCTGTTTCATGCTAATTATAGCCATTGCAAGTCCTTGTACTCCTCCTACCACATAAGACCTGTCAGAATAAATATTAATTGGTATATGAGGGAAATCTTAAAACACCCAGCACATGGCATGGAGTTCAGCTTACTGGGCTGAAGAAAAGCCCGTGTCTTGAATTCTAGAATCCTTTAGAGCTTTATAGCTGGCACATCCAGTTGGTGAGTCATCAATAAAAATAGAAAGTGCTTGAGCTATGGGCTCTGAGACTTATTTCTGAGGAAAAAAAGAAAGATTGTAACTGAGCGAAATGAGTTAATTTGTCAGAAGGTAAGTGATTGCTTATTTCCCTGGGAAAACCAGACAAAGAAGTCTGCCATTCAGTAGAAAATTGCCAAAATCAAGAGTGCTGTTGTATTGTGTAGGGTACATAAATAATATCAGGTTCCCTTTGAAGCAAATGTATACGTCGTTGTGTGCTTTGACTTAGTATCAAGGCCACCAAAGCCAGGTATGATGGAATGACTTTTGGTTTTAGACTAGATAAATGGATCTATTCAATGAGTCTGTGAGATTGCCATATGACTCTGGTAAGAATGTGGACAGATGGTATAGCTAAGAGCCATATTTGTGAGGTTTTACCTACAAAGGTAGATTGAGCAGCTGCTATCGCTTTATGTACTCAGTTTAGAAGTGATCAATCCTGTGGAGTAAGCTCTCTACTAGAGGCTGGATTGGGATTTCCCTCAAGTATTTGGAACAGGGGTTTTATTTCTACTATAGTTAGTTTAAGATATAGCCTAATCCAGTTAATATCACCTGAAAGTTTTTGAAAATCATTTAATATGTGTAGATGGGCAGTTCTTATAATCGACCTTGAAGGTACAATCTTATTTTGATACAATATATAACATATCGAAAAGGAGGGCAGCATTGTATTTTGTCAGGAGAAATTTGTAATCCTGCTCTTTGTAAAACTGATTGTAATTATATGTAGGCCTTTTGTAATTCATCTTTAGTCATGGCTGCAAGTAAGATATCATCTGTGTAGTGGACAATATAAAGTTGTGGATAGGACTGCCAGAGAGGTTTTAAGACCTTTCCCACAAAATGTTGGCACAATGTAGGGCTGATAGTCAAACCCTGGGGGAGACAAATCCACTGATATCTTTCCATAAGTGTCTGATTATTGGGAGATGGGTTGCTAAATGCAAAATGTTTTCGATCTTTTGGGAAAAGAAGTATGGTAAAGAAACAGTCTTTAAGATCTCTCACAGGGGCTGGGGATTTAGCTCAGTGATTAGAGTGCTTGCCTTGTAAGCACAAGGGCCTGATTTCGATCCCCGACACCACCAAAAAAAAAAAAAAAAGGATCTATCACAGTAAGGTGATAATGAAGTGGGATAGCTAATGGAATAGGTAAGCCAGGTTGTAAAGCCCCCATGGGTAGCATGGTTTTCTTTATAGCTTGCAAGTCTTGTAGTAATCTCCATTTACCAGATTTTTTTCTTGATGACAAATATAGGGGCATTCCAAGGACCGTTGGAATGTTCTAAATATCCGATTTGGAGCTGATCAGCAACTAACTCCTTGATGGCTATTAATTGCTCCCTAGGTAAAGGCCACTGGTCTACCCTGACAGGCTCTTTGTATAGTCAAGTAATGGTTTGAGCAGTTCTGGGGAGAGATGTATTGACCAGTTGCATTAGCTTAAATTTGGCAGTGAGGAACCTAGCCCATATTTGTCTAGCTTGAGGCTACCCTCAATTGGGATTAGGCCCAAAAGGGCCTAATCCTTTAAGGGGGTGAAACCCCTATTGTAAGATTTGATGTTTTATCAATTCATCGGGACTAACAAACAAGGCCCCCATTAAGCCAAGGATATCCATCCCCACAGATTTAGTAGGATGTTTTCCAGCAAAGAGGGCTGGAAAACTCCCATATGGCCTTCTTCATCCTCCCAAGTTAAGAATTTTGTACTTTTTTAAAATTTTTATTTTATTTTAATGGTATATTTTAGATGTATATAGTGTTAACATTTATCATAGGGGATTTGTACCTGTACGTGCTATATCTTGTTGCTTCTTTTTTTCCCATTCCCCTCCCCTCCCTTCACCCCCCTCCCTTATTTACAAAAGCTTTGTTTCCATTTTTCCCTTCCATTTCTTATTTCTCTTGTCCCTCTGTTCCTTTCATCCTCTCCCTCCCTTGTTCCCGTTCCCATTTGGGCATTTTCTTCCCTTTCCCAATATAATACATTTTAGTCTTTATTTATGCTTTCAGTTTCTCACACCAGAGAAACAATGTGGTATTTAAACATGTGTGTCCAATTTATTTCACTTAAGAGTATGGTCTCAAGGTGCATCCATTTACCCAAAAATACCTCAAGCTTATCATTCTTTATGGAAGAGTAGTACTCCTTTGTATAAAAAAAATTTTTTTCTTTATCCATTCTGCTGTTGATGGGCATTTGGGCTGTTTCCAAGATTTAGCTACTACAAATGTACTTTTATACAGGTATCAGAAATGACCCACTCCTTGTAAAGATGTGTGTATTAGGTTCAAACCCCAATTAGCAGGTCAATATTTTTTGGCCATCACAGAACAATCAGCGCCAGTATCCAAAATGCCCCCCAAATTTTTTCTTTCCATTTTCAAGGTTAATTGTGGCCTGATTTCATTAATATGGGTCAACCCTGGAGGAGCCAAACCCATGGTCTGCTTTAGATTGTGTATTCAATAACTTGTTAGATATATTTTGAGTTGCTAAAGGAAGCAACAGTAATTGTACAATACAGATCTCTTTCAGTACATGAATCACGTCATGGAATTATACATTAATATTTTATTTTCCCTTCATAATCAGCATCTATTATCCCAGAGTAATATGAATGCCTTTTAGAGTTGAAATGCTTCTTCACAAAATGAGCCCCACAGTCTCCTTAGGGAGTGGTCCATATACCCTTGTGGTGCCAGCCTGTGGTCCTCCTTCAGGAGTTAATAAGACTGAGGAGTTGGTACAGAGGTCCAATACTGTGCTCCCAGCTGTGGCCCGGAAGTGATCATGAACACATCGGACTGGTTGGGAAGAAAAGGCCTCATTGTTTGACGGAGCCAGGGCTGGCACCGTTGGGCAATTCCTTGAATGGAGTTGTCATTGATATCAGTCTTGGGTCAGCATTCATTGGTCCAGTGTTTACCTCTATGACATTTGGAGCATAAAGAAAATTGCTTCATCCATTGTTATTTTCCCTTTTTGTAAACTTACAGTCTCATGCTAAAAGTCCAACTTTTCACAATTAAAGCATCCTTTTGTTTTTGTTTTTGTTTTCTTTGAGAGTATGTCTGTAAAGTAGCAACAATTGGTGCTCCTTGTGCATAGGAGGGTCCAGTATCAGTGCACAGCCTAATTGCATCTTCTAATCATCCCTTTGCTTAGTAGGGAGAAAAACATTGCAAAATTTATTAGCATTATCAACATCCAACTGTTTAGTTAACACTTCTGCTGCCATAGCATTGGGAAAAATCAGATTAACAGCTGTGAGTAGTCCACTGACAAATTCCTGAAAAAGTTCTTCAAGATCCTGTGTGATACTTCAAAGATACATTTGTGCAATTTCAGAGGTGGATAGTTAAAGTCATGCACCCAAAGCCACTTGTCTGACCTGATTGAACATGTGAAGATCTAGATCTATTTGATTTTGAAACCCAGCATATTGTCCATTCCTTTTTAACATTTCAGCATGAATAGAAATACCAGCACCGATGTTTTCCATGGCCTGTAAGTTTAGCATCTCTTATATAACACATCTCCACAACAGATAACTACTAGGAGGCAATACGGCTTTTGCCAGTGTGTCCCAATTCATTAGGGGTAGATGCTCTGCTGTAATATATTCTAGTGACAACACAGTTTATGGATACAAGGCTCCATACATTGAACATGTGGTCTTTAAATCTTTAAAGCCTTCAGGGAGATCCCTTGGTAGTCACGATCATGACCGTCCTGAGCATTTGGGACATCCACCAAAAGATACAACTGCCTCACGGGAAATCCCTCTAAAAATCTCACTTTGTAGGTGGGGTTGATGAAGTGTTCTTCACAGCAGACAAAAACATGGAGGCAGAAAGCAGTTGTGATGCAACAGAAATTGTTAAAGCAGACGTAAAAGGAGGGGCTGGCATTAATTCCCTCCCTTAGGACTCCCCAATTGAAAGTGTCAAGAAGGCCTGCAATCCTTGTAACTTACAAGAAGAAAGGGAGGAGGGGATCATTGCAGAGGGAGAAAAAGAGATAGGCTTCCTTCGAGATGCAGAGGGATTCTTTACATTCTCTGGTGATGCCCTTCGTTCAACTTCATTTTCCCCTTCGGTAGCATGTTCTATTGTCTCTTCTCCTTTGAAAACCTCCTTAAAAGAGGAAGCACCTGCTTCCACCTTCAGCAGCAGGGTGGATGATTCTGAGGTCTCATTTTGTTCAAACAAAATTTACTGTAGTCTATAAGGCAAATACTGTAATATTAGAAGTGGCAAGCAATTTTTATGCCCCTGGGAAAGCATCAAAACATTCATTAAGAGAGCCTGCATCCCAGGCTGGCTTGGGCCATGCCCCCGGCAACAGCGACTGCAGTGTGTGCATCCCATTCAAGCCACTGACTCAGAGAGGGAACCCTCAGCATCTGAGGCCTGCATAGGCTGTGCCCAGATCCTGGAGACTGCAGTGCATGTCTCCAGACCAAGTGACCACCTCAGACGGGTGAGAGCCTGCATGCCGGGCTGACATGGGCTGCTCCCCTGGTGCCAGCACCTGCAGCATGGGCTTCCAGCCAGTGCCACTGCCTCAGTGCGGGAACCATCAGCGTCCAGGGCCTGCATAGGCCTGACCAGAGTCCCAGAGACTGAGATGCTAGTCTCCAGACTGCACAAACATCTCAAACAGGTGAGAGGTTACAACCCAAGCTGGCATGGGCCATGTCCCCAGTGGCAGTGACTGCAGTGTGGGCCTCCCATTGGTGCCACTGCCTCAGAGCTAGGACCCTCAGCATCTGAGGCCTGCATAGGCCCCACCCAGAGAACCAGAGACTGTGCTGAAGGCGCAATTAGTGACAATGAAAAGAAAGACCTCTTAAAACTAGCTAGAGACTATGAAAAATCACTACAACACCTGCAAGATGATGCAAGAAGAACAATATAAGAGTGATTGGAGTGAATGAAAAAGCAGGAGACTATGTGAAGTATCTAAAAAGATTATTTATAGAAGTAATGACAGAAAACTTCCCAAACATGAGAAGAGAACTTGATATACAGATAAGTGAGGCATATAGAAGCCTAATTACCCATAATCAAAATAAACCTACACCAAGACATATAATAATCAAGATACCAGAAATTCAACAAAAGAACAGAATACTGAAAATTATTAGAGGAAATAGCAAATCACCTATAAAGTTAAACCCATAAACATCACAGCAGACTTTTCAACACAAACTCTTAAATCATGTAGAGCCTGGAGCAAAATATTTCAAGCACTAGAAGAAAACAGTCTACAACCCAGATTGGTGTACCCAGAGAAACTATCTTTTAAATTCAATGATGAAATAAGGTACTTCCACAACAAAGAACAGCTGAAGAAATCCATGACCACCAGAACATTTCTACAGAATATTTTGAAGAACATCCTAGAAAGAGTAAAAGAAGACTGTAATTCCAAGAATACTAATAAAAAGAATACATCAGGCAAGGTGAGTAGTTGAACAGAGGGGAAAAATGGAACCAACAACAGAAAAGGTCTATGACAAAGATAAATCAATACATAACAGTAGTAACCATCAATGTAAATGGTCTCAGCTCACCAATCAAAAGAAATGGACTGGCAGAATGGACCAAGAAACAAGATGCATCAATACGCTGCACACAAGAGACATATTTAACCCAAAAGGAAATTCATAGACTGAATATCAAAGGATGGAAAACAGTACTTCATTCAACAGGAACCCAGAGAAAAGCAGGAGTAGCTATCCTAATCTGAGACAAAGCGAACTTCAAATCACGACTGATCAAGAGGAATAAAGAAGGTCATTACGTACTTCTCAAGGGAAAACTCCAAGAGGAAGAAATAACAATCATTAATATTTATGCATCAAATATTGGTGCACCTAAATACATAAAACTAATATTAAGCACCATAAAAGATCAAATAAACATTAACACAATTATAATGGGAGACTTCAATACCCCACTGTCACAAATAGACAGATCATCTAGACAGAAAATTAACAAAGAAATATCAGAACTGAATCAACTCTATGAACAAATGTACTTAGTAGATCTCTACAGAGTATTCCACACTACAACAGCAGAATACACATTCTTCTCAGCTGCACATGGGTCATTCTCCAAAACAGACCACATACTAGCTCATAAAGGATTCTTAAGTAAATGAAAGGGAATTGAAACTTTGAAACTATCAAATGCCTACTATCAGACCATAGAGCAATGAAACTAGAATTCAATGGCAACAGAAGCCAAAAAAAAGAAAAAACACATAAATACATGGAAACTAAATAACATATTTCTGAACAACAGTTGGGTCACAGAGAAATTAAAGAAGAAAATAAGCAATTTATATAGTTAAATGATAATGACATTGCAACACACTGAAACCTATGGGATACAATGAAAGCAGTTCTACGAGGGAAACTTATTGCATTGAACCTCCACGTTAGAAATACAGAATGAGCTCAAATAAACAATTTAATGTTGAACCCAAACGTCTGGAAAAAGAAGAACAAATCAAATCAAATCCAAAGCTCCTGGGAGAGAGGAAATTATTAAGATCAGAGCTGAAATTAATGCTATTGAGACTAAAAAAAAAAAAAGAATCAACGAATCAAAGAGTTGTTTCTTTGAAAGGCTAAACAAAATAGACAAAGCCCTAATCAATTTTATCAAAAAAAGAAAAGAAAAGATCCAAATTCATGCAATAAAAAATGAAGGGGGTGAAGACACAATTGACCCTACAGAAATGCAAAGGATCATTACCACCTACGTCAAGAACCTATACTAAAACAAGATGGAAAATACTGAAGAAATGGACAGATTCTTAGAAACATATGATCTACCAAAACTGAATCAAGAAGAGATACAAATACTAAATAACCCAATATCATCCATTGAAATCAAAGAGGTAATTAAAAACCTACAAACAAAGAAAAGCCCAGGTCCTGACTGTTTCACAGCTGAATTCTACAAAAAATTCAAAGATGATCTAATACCACTACTCCTCAAACTCTTCAGTGAAATTGAAAAGGAAGCAGTACTTCCAAATCATTACTAGAAGTAAGCATTATCCTGATACTAAAACCAGAAAAGGATCCAACTAAAAAGAACTATGGGCCAATCTCCCTAATGAACATAGATGCAACATTTCTCAACAAGATACTGGCAAAGAGAATGCAATGAATTGTCAAGAACATTATACATGATGACCAAGTAGGATTCATCCCAGAGATGCAGGGATCGTACAACATATGCAAATCAATATATGTAACACACCATATCAACCGTGTCAAAGACAAAAATCACATGATCCTCTCAATAGATTCAGAGAAAGCATTTGACAAAATCCAACACCCATTCATGATACACACATTAGGAATAGGTAGTCTCTCTTTAAATCTCATAAAAGTCATCTACGAGAAACCAAAGGCCAACATGACACTAAATGGTCAGAAAATGGAAGTTTTCACTCTAAAATCTGGAACAAGACAAGGATGCCCACTATCACCACTGTTATTCAATATAGTCTTAGAAACATTAGCCAGAGCAATTAACAAGATAAAGAAAGAAAAGAAATAAAGATAGAAAAGGAAGAATTTAAATTATCATTATTTGTGGACCATATGATACTCTACATAGAAGACCCCAAAAATTCAATCAAAAAATTCTAGATTTAATAATTAAATTCAGTTGTGTAGCTAGATAAGGATGCAGAAACAACTCCAGACACACGTAAATACCTCATCTTCGACAAAAGAGCCAAACACCCTCACTGGAAGAAAGATAGCCTCTTTAACAAATGGTGTTGGAAAATTTGGCTTGCCATATGCTGAAAACTGAAAGTAGATACATGTCTCTCACCATGCACTACTCTAAAATCGAAGTGGGTCAAAAATCTAAACATAAAAACAGAAACACTAAATCTACTGGAGAATAAAATTGGAAGCACTCTTTAAGATATAGGGTAGGAAAAAAATTTATGAACAAAACCCAAACTGCACAGAAAATACAAAGAATTAGTGCTCAGGACTACATCCTATTAAAAAGCTTTGCACAGCAAAAGAAATCACCATAGAATGGGGCAAAAACTCACAGATTAGGAAAAAATATTGCCAACTGTGCCTCAGACAATGGTCTGACATATATAATATCCAAAGTACTCAAAAACATGAAACCTCTCAAATTCAAAGACCCAATCCAAAAATTGTCAACTGAAATGAATAAACATTTCTCAGATGAAGAAATAAAAATGGCAAATAAATATATGAAAAAGTCTTCAAGATCACTAGTCATTCGAGAGATGCAAATCAAAACAATGTTTAGATTCCATCTCACTCCGGAAAGAATAGCGATTATGAAAAGGTCAACCAATAACAAATGCTGGCGGGGCTGCGGGGAAAAAGGAACCCTCCTCCACTGCTGGTGGGAATGTAGAATGGTCCAGCCCCTGTGGAAATCAATATGGAGAGTCCTAAAAAAACAACTAGAAGTTCCATTTGATCTGGCTATTCACCTACTGGTGATCATCCCAGAAGAATTAAAATCATCATACCACAGCGATATATGAACAACCATGTTTATAGAAACACAATATGTAATAGCTAAGTCTTGGAAACAACCTAAATGCCCAACAACCAATGAATGGCTAAAGAAAATTTGGATTTTCTACACAATGGAGTACTACACTGACGAAAAAAAGGAAAAACTAGAGTTATTTTTATGTAAATGGATGTTCCTTGAGAACATACTCTTAAGCAAAATAAATCAGACACTCTTGAGTACACATCAACTTGTTTCTGTGATATGAGTAAACATAAGGGTAAATAAGGTCAGAAGATGTAATAGATATTATATAAAATGAAGATAATATTGAAAAGAGAGGAAAACTAGAAAGGAGGAAGAGGGGAAAGAAAGAATGGAAAAAAGAAAGAAGGAAGAAAGGGAAAAAATGGGAAAATACAAATAAATCTGCCCTAAATAGGGAACAGGGGAACAGAAGGGAGGGGTGGGGAAAAAGGGTGAACCAAGATACTTAATGTGCAGGTACAAAATAACCAAGATGAATGTGAATACTACGTATACAATGTACCAATACATGTTCTTGGTAAAAAAAAATAATAATAATAATAAAATAAAAAATAAATAAAAATAAAAATCCATTTTACGTAGAAGAAATGGGTATGCCAAAATTATATGTAAAACATCACATTAAAATCATATTAAAATTTTCTACATTTTGTATTTTTCTATGATGTGCACATGAGTGATTTTTCCCAAATCTTTCAAAGATTTTAACTTATTATCCCTTGCAGAAAATAAAAGCAACTATAACTCCCTAAAATCCTGTGGGCAATTTATTGGAGCAACAAAAACACGGATAATCATTTCGGTGTTATTATACGCTGCATTAAACTCAATCGTTAATTACTTCAACTGAAGTTAGTTTAAACCAAATAACACTCAGCTGGTTATGAGATGGTAAACCTAGAAAGAGGGTTCAAAAAAGCCCATCCTGTGGCCATATCTGTGGTTACTTAGATGAATTCAGAGAACTAGACTGGAGTTAACAAGAGCTAATTTTTTTTATCTGCACCTATTTATTCTGTGGATTTTTCTACATGTTTAAGTGAAAAAATAAAACAAATTTTTACTTCTAATTATCCTTTGAGTCTTCAGATGTAATCATTCTCACTACTCATTTTCCAAGAAAATTATAATCTTATGGTAAAATCATATTAAAAATAATTGAGGCAGATTCCATTTTATACAATTATCTTGCAGTTAAATAAGCAAAAGAAAACCAGATCAAGGAAGAAGTTTACAAGTTTACAGGGAACCCACATTCAGAAGGTTAAATTCTTTCCGGAGCTTACAAATTACTGTGCAGATGTGGCCAACGGTGGCTCACTCCCAGTTTATGATCAAAAGAAATATGAGAAGCCAGGAAATTTAAAACTGGGAACTCTCCACACTTCCTGAGTCATTCCAACAAGGGGAAATTTTTTTTCTCTTGTCCACAGGCTGAATTTTGAACAAAGACCAACACTTGTCAATCAATTGGCAATTCTCTATCAGCAAACAGGGGGCCCAAATTTTAATAATCACACCACTCAGCTTTACTATGATTCTGACAAACACAAAGTCCATTTTATTACAATGCTCCAAGGGCAGATTCCTGTCCAAAAAAAAAAAAAAAAAAAAACGATGCTGCATTTCATCATGAATCATCATCCTGAAGAAATGAAATGGCATACTGTATCATTCCAGCAACAAAAATGAAGATATTGCCTCAAAGTGCTTTTAATAGAAAGAAACAGACATGACCATTATTTGGGACATTATGAGAGTTTTACATTCTCTGCTGCAGAGTGTGGGGGAAAGACTAGTATTTTAAAAACTAATACTACAGATATAAATAATCTCAAATTTACAGGAACTTATATACAGCAGTAAGAATCTAGGAACATATGCCATATTCTCATTCACACATTCTCAATAGACAAAAAAAATTGCAACTTACTGGATATGAAGACAATTGATGATCCTTAACTTAACCAAGCACTGTGATCTTAGCAAATAGAAGTGATTAGGAAACCCCATCCTACTGGCCTTGGTGATCCACACCTGTAATCACTCTGGAGTTTGAGGCAAGATGTCCACAGATTCACCCACTAGCATCTACAACAATGAGGTACAGTCTCAAAACTAAAAATAAATAAATAAATAAAATGACAAAAGTAAAGAGGCTTGAATATAGATCAAAGTGAATGTCCTGTGTTCAATCCTGAGTACTCCGCTCATGATAGTTACGTGATGGTATAAAAATAATTTTTAACTCCCCAAAAGAGGCACAAATTTTAGTTTCAAATTTTCCTCAAAATCAATGAGGTGAACTGATGACTAATAACTGAAGACTTTTCAGTCAAACATTTTCTAAATTTCTTTTTCCTTCACACTGTTGTATTTTACTCACATTCTCCCTGAGCCAGCATACAACCCAATTTTTCATGTCATGCATTCTGATCGCAAGAGAAAACCTCACATTCAGTATCTGAATTTGTCACTTTTCATCATTCCCTCCTTTCCCAAATTGTATCTACTCATCTTTGCTTCTCCCAACAAGGCAACATTTTATTTTTTTTTTTTAAGGCAACATTTTAAAACCTAACCACTGGTGTACTTGTAGACCAGCATATGGGGCTTCACCTCTACTGTGGTTCTGCTTTACTACAAAGTCCCACCTCATTCAGCATTTTAGTTTTTAAAACAATATCGGTAAACCATCTGTGAACAATAGCAGGTATGTGAGAAATTGCACCAATCTCCCTACTAGTAATTAAATCACATATCCATGGAAATGGAGATTCTCAGTATACATTTAAAAGTCATTTATGAGAGTCATCCTTTGTAGGATCACATTCATCTTTCTTTTCTAAATACATAACATCCTGTCTGATGTCCTTGGCATTCTAAAGTATATGGAACCTACTTATTTATTTAATTAATAGATTACTTTGTTGATTGATTAGTTTATTGCATTGCTGTGCCTGTAGCAAAAAAGTTTATGCATGCAAGGCAAATGCTCTGCCATTGAGCCTTAAACCTTTCTTCAGATTTTTGTGGCCTCCCTGAACAAACTTCCATGACTTTGGCAATGTATGGTTGTTTCTGGAAATTTCAGAATTCGCCGTCACCATAACGAGGGTCAGTGCTGAGGAGACATGTTGTGAGACCCTGTTTCCTAAACATTTTCCAAATTTAGCATCACCAGAAGGCTTTGCTAATTTTACCTTCTTTGAACAAAAACTCACATCCATAATTTAAAGGAGATTATTTTGATTCGGTGTTTCTCTTATGATATACTGGCTTAAAGGAAAGGCAAAGAAAAAGGATGGCAAAGAAAAGCTTCTGAAATCATTCAGGAAGGCAGTAGAGAAAGATGGGAGGGGCAAGAGATGACAGAATATATTTTTCCATCTCATGCTACAACAGACCCACCTCCCATCATGTTCTGCTTCCTAAGAACACATTCAGATACTAAAATCTTAAATAGACAAATACACTGATAAGTATAGGACCCACAAAGTTTAACCAACTTCAAAACACATGATTTTTTTTAGGAGTCTATTTTAGATACAAATCTTAACACCAATTCTACAGTTAACCCCATGTCTACTGATAGGGTAAAAGGCAGGACACCAATCATACTGAAGTCCCCCTCCCCCCGTAAAAAGCCTTCCACCTGAGTCAGGCATCTCTGAACTTCCTTCTTGCTGTTACTGCACAATATATTGAGAAGTGGGTTTAGAGGCAGAGCTGCCCAAATCAGGGCTCTGGACAGGCTACAGTCTCTTTTCATGGACACAAAGGATCTGTAGGTCTTGGCAGCTATCTCAGCCCCACCCTGAAGGTCTAGAAGTTGAAGAGCACAACAGCAGTAGCAGATATGTAGAAACAAAGATACTTTTGTAGATTCAGAGATCCCAGATTATGCCAAAGGTGATCCTATCCTCTTCCAACCAGATTTTATCCTCCACCACAAACTCCACTTCTATCTTGCGTCATTTGGCCCTGAACATTCACCATTTGCTGGACTGAGCATCTCCCAGTGTCCTTCCCATGTATCTTGCAGGCAATAGAACCCACATACCAAGTCACTCAAAGCCAGCTGGGATGGCTTTCAGCAACACACTGGGAGCTTCTGACTCTGGTGCCTGACAGAAGAATGTCCTCTTTCCTGGCCAGTGTGCTTGGCTAAACAGTTCACAGCCCCAGTGATTGTTTGCTCATGCACTGCTTCTTCATGTCCTGCATTCCAATTCAAGAAGGACAAGAGAAAATAATATAGTACCGGTTTGAATGGAGCTTATATGACAGACTCCAACCAAAAGTCTTCTCAGCCCCGGCTTCCTTCCAGGATATAGATTTGACATAGACTGAGAAAATCATAGTGTTGAAGCTGATTTTCCCTTAGCATTTAAGAGTTGCCCCTATATTCTTACTGTACGCAATGGGCTCTTCTTATGTTTTTGTCCCAGAAAAATGAGATTAAAAACTGTGCCCCTAAACTTCCAGACTCAATGTCAGATGGCGAAAACATCCAATCTGCAAAATTTGTATACGGGCGATGACAGGACACAATGAAATCAAAGGGAAAGCTGAAAGTTTTCAGAGAAATTTGAAAAAGGCGCTTAGCTTCATGGCACAGATTTTCTTATTCCTGATCTATCCTTTCTTATGCCTTATTTATCTACTTATTTTCAACAGAGAAAATAAAAAACTTTCTGAGAAGGAAATATAATTATTTCATAAATAAAGATTGTGGAGTAACAAGATAGCATTATGCAAAGGAACTGACATGAAATAAAAGGAAATAATTCACCTGTCTTAGACAGGCAACATACTTCATCCAAGTTCACAAAGAAAATCCAAATTCTGAAGAATGGAAATATTTCTTATTACTAAAGCCAGAATGATAGTTGAAATATAGCTCTATGACCAATCACTTTGTTGTGATGAAGCAGGAATAACTAAGATTTTAACATTGTAAACTTTCTGTTCTTCAAGTTCCCCTCCTAACATGTTTAAATCCTCTCTCCTTCAACACATTAATTTCATCACAGGAAAGATTTGAGCTGAAGTCACCTTATGAGTAGTCTTAATGATCAACCTGATTTATTTGCAAGATCCCTAGTATATCAGTAAAACCACATGGCTCTCTGTGTCTGCATCTTGCTTGGAGGCATGGCTTTAGGGACTCTGTTCCCTGGCCCCTTTCTCTTAAACTTTTTCCTTGTCCATTGCTTCCTACCTTCCAAGAGATAGGTTGCTTTCATTATGCATGTTATTCTATCATGTTTCTTTAGAGCCAGAACGTGGACAGTATCCTTAAAATTATGAGCCAATATAATGTTATATATATGTCTAATCAACAGAAAACTATTTCAGTTCACTTTATATGTTTGACCTAAGTACCTAAATGAGTCCTCTAAAAATTACTTTTGTAGATACACTTTATATGTACAAACTATGATCTGACTACAGCAACATTTTTAATGTGAAAACCAAGAATTTTCCAGAAAAAGCCTCCTGCACACCAGTCACAACTTCAGAAAGCGCAGACCACCAAATCCATGTGCACATGAGATACATGCTTCCCAGTACTTTGAAGCTTGTCATGGCTAACAGTCCTTCTAGAGCACTTCTAGGTACATTGATGCCACAAGCAAGAGGTTCTGCAAGACAACGTGCATCAAGGGGAGCAACAATGCCATTACTTTGCCTTTTGATGTGTGTCTCACCTTAAAGTCACTGGCCTTAACTTGATTCTGCCAAGTTCAAGTTATTTTCCTACATCTCACTAATGTTGAGAAGTTGAATGAGAACAAATACTCTATCCAAATCATTCAGTACTAAATTAGAAGAAACTTTGCTTTCCTTCTGAGTTTATGCATAAAGTTGAGGAAAGAAAACATATGAATTACCAAAATCAAACCAAGAAGAGATAAAAACACTTAATAAACCAATATCAGCCATCAAAATTGATAAGGTAATTAAAAACCTACCAACAAAGAAAAGCCCAGGACCTGATGGCTTCACAGCTGAATTCTACAAGATATTCAAAGATGATCTAATCCATTATTCCTCAAACTCTTCAATGAAATTGAAAAGGAAGTGGTACATCCAAAATCATTTCTGGAAGCAAGCATCACTCTGATACTAAAACCAGAAAAGGATCTAACTGAAAAAGAGAACTACAGGCCAATCTCCCTAATGCACATAGATGCAAAAATTCTCAGCAAGATACTGGCCAACAGAATACAATGAATTATCAAGAAGATTGTACACTACAACCAAGTAGGATTCATCCCAGGGATGCAGGGATGGTTCAACATACATAAATCAATATATGTAACACACCATATCAACAAAGTCAAAAACAAAAATCACATGATCATCTCAATAGATGCAGAAAAACCATTTTACAAAATTCAACACCCATTTATGATAAAAACCCTACAGAAATTAGGAATAGAAGATGTATATCTAAATCTGATAAAAGCCATATATGACAAACCAACAGCCAACATCACACTAAATGTCCAGAAACTGAAAGCTTTAACACTAAAATCTGGAACAAGACAAAGTTGCCCACTATCACCACTATTATTCAACATATTTCTGGAAACATTAGCCACAGTAATTAGACAAGAGAAAGAAATAAAAGGAATAAAGATAGGAAAGGAAGAAGTGAAGTTATCGTTATTTGCGGATGACATGATACTCTACATAGAAGACCCAAAAAACTCCACCAAAAAACTTCTAGATTCAATGACCAAATTCAGTTGCATTGCTGGATACAAACTCAACACCCAAAAGTCAATAGTATTCCTACATACAAACAATACACCCACTGAAAAAGAAATAACAAAAGAAATACCTTTCACAATTGCACACACAAAAATAAAATACTCAGGAATCTACTTAACAAAGGAAGTAAAAGACACTTTACATTGAAAACTACAGCACTCTAAAAAAGAAAATAGAAAGGGATATCAGAAAATGGAAAGATATCCTATGTTCCTGGGTAGGAAGAGCCAACACTTTGAAAATGGCTATACTTCCTAAATTATTATACAGACTTAATGCAATTCCAATTAAGATATCACCAACATACTTCAAAGAATTAGACAGGGCAATCATAAACTTCATCTGGAACCAGAAGAGACTAAGAATAGCAAAAACAATCCTAAGCAAAGGGGAAAGGCAGGGGACATCACAGTTCCCGACCTAAAACTATACTACAAAGCTATAGTGATAAAAACAGCATGGTACTGGCAAAATACAGACCTGAGGATCAGTGGAACACATTGGAAGATGCAGAAACAACTCCAAACACACTCAAATACCTCATCTTCAACAAAGGAACCAAACACCCTCACTGGAAGAAAGATAGCCTCTTTAACAAATGGTGCTGGAAACATTGGCTGGCCACATGCCAAAAACTAAAACTAGATCCAAGTCTCTCACCATGTACTAAACTAAAATCAAAGTGGATCAAAGATCTAAACATTAAAACAGAAACACTAAATCTACTGGAAAATAAAATAGGAAGAACCCTTGAAGAAATAGGGGTAGGGAAAAAATTTATGAACATAACCCAAACTGCACAGGAAACAACACGAAGAATCAGTGCTTGGTACCACATGCTACTAAAAAGCTTTTGCACAGCAAAAGAAATCACAAATAGAGCAGATTGAAAACCCACAGACTGGGAAAAAATTTTTACTAGCTATCCATCAGACAAAGGTTTAACATCTAGAATATACAAAGAGCTGAAAAAAATTAAACCTCCCAAATTCAAAGACCCAGTCTAAAAATGGGCATCTGAAATGAATAAACATTTCTCAGATGAAGAAATTAAAAAAGCAAATAAATATATGAAAAAGTGTTCAACATCACGAGTCATTCGAGAGATGCAAATCAAAACAACATTAAGAATCCATCTCACTCCAAAAAGAAATGTGTTTATGAAAAAAATCAATCAATAACAAATGATGGCGGGGCTGTGGGGAAAAAGGAACTCTCCTCCATTGTTGGTGGGAATGTAGACTGGTCCAGCCACTATGGAAATCAATATGGACATTCTTCAAACAACTAGAACTAGAGGTTCCATTTGACCCAGCTATTCCCCTACAGGGGATCTTCCCAGAAGAAGTAAAATTGCCATAGCACAGGGACGTATGCACAACCATGTTCATAGCAACACAATTTGTAATAGCTAAGTCTTGGAAACAGCCTAAATGCCCAACAACCAATGAATGGCTAAAGAAAATGTGGTTTTTCTACACAATGGAGTACCACACTGCCATAAAAAAGGATAAACTAGAGTCATTTGTATGTAAATGGATGTTCCTTGAGAACATACTACTAAATGAAATAAATTGGACACTCATGAGTACACATCGAATTGTTTCTCTGATATGAGAAACCATGGATGTAAAAAAGGATGAAGAGGTGTGATAGATATAATCTAAAAGGAAGATAATATTCTAAGGAGAGGAGCATTGTACAGAAAGGGGGGGAGAAGCAGAAAGGGAAAAGAGGGATAGAAAAAGGAAAGGGAATTCATGGAGAAATGTGAAAGAACCCGCTGTAAATAGGGATGAAGGGAATAGAGGAGAGGTGTGGGGAAGAGGAGGGAGAACCAAGATGCATCATGTACAGGTACAAAATAAATGTGATGAATGTAACCATTATATGTACATTGTACCAATACATGTTCTTGGTTATAAATAAATAAATAAATAAATAAATAAATAAATAAATAAATAAAATAAAGTTGAGAAAAAAATTCTACAATATTGTATATTCCTATAAAGTTTTCAAATGAATGTTTCTTATCACAAAAGAGGTCTTGTAATTGTAGACTAGTGGCAGAGTGTTTGCCTAGCATGCATGAGGCCCTGGACTTATTCCCTTGTACTGGAATAAAAAGCAAAAAACGATGCCAGACAACTATTTTTCATATGACACATGTACATACCAATTACTCAAATGGGAATTATCCCCTTTGTCCTGTGCAGTGATGGTTTCCACATCATTTATTTGAATGCTTCTCTGTGTCTAGGAATATACATGTTTTGGTTATACTTTTGAAACTGTTCCTTTTCAAAACTAGATTTTTATTAAAATTTATCCAAAATTACACAAGCTTGCAGACCACAAAACATTTTGCCTTTTGTTTATGACAATGAGCAGTGTAAACAACCACATAGATGCAGTATTAAGTCACAACTTCATAAAATTACTATACTACCTAGTGTACATGTCACTGTTTTCAATTTGGGTTATTAGGCTCTTATTTTTAAGATATCATTATTCCTCTGGATTCTCATTCTCCTCCCCTTCGCAAAAGGTGAAATCACAACAGATATTGTCGAAATCCAAAAAGCAGTAATTATTATGAAAAATTATATTCCAACAAACTAGTAAATACTGAAGAAATAGACAGATTTCTAGACACAAATGAACTCCCAAATCTGATTCAAGAGGACATTAATACTCTCAACAACCCAATCACAAACAAAGTAATTGACATAGTAGTAAAGACTCTAACAACTAAAAAAAGCCCAGGACCTAATGGATTCACAGCCAAATTCTACAAAACCTTTAGGAAAATTATATCACCAATACCCCTCAAGTTGTTCAAAAAAATTGAAAGGGATGGAGTGCTCCCAAACTCCTTCATGGAAGCGAGTATCACCCTGATCCCAATGCCAGACAAAGACCTAACTAAAAAAGAGAACTATAGACCAATCTCCTTAATGAACATAGATGCAAAAATCCTCAACAAGATATTATCAAATAGAATGCAACATATTATCAAAAAGCTGATATACCACGACCACGTAGATTTCATCCCAGAGATGCAAGGATGGTTCACCATACGAAAGACTATGCAGGTAATACACTATATAAATAGGAGCAAGGTCAAAAACCACATGATCATATCAATAGATGCAAAAAATGCCTTCAACAAAATCTAACACACCTTCCTGATAAAAACCTTGAGGAAAATAGGCACAGAAGGACTATATCTAAATATGAAAAAAACCACATCTTGCCTTTGCACATCTCCACTGACCCAGGTACTTATTCCTGTAATAAATGATATGTATATTAGAACTTTCTTTTTCAAAAAGTATATCTCCCAAAAGGTTGAATCCTCCTAGAGCTCAGTCTCATCCAGAAGTTTAAATTATCCATTTGAAGGTGTATTATGAGGTATGTGGTGATATTTGAGATTTACTTTAGTGATATTTATTCTGGCTGTTCTTTGTGGCCTGTCAAACAATAGGAACTATGAGAAAACACCTAGACTTTTATAGCACTAGGCAACAGTTTAGGGATTCTGACCCAAGAGCTTCTGAGACTTTTGCCATCTCTGAAGTGAAAATCTTTTACTTTGTAGGTTAACAATATGGCTAGTGAATGGGGAACCCAGATAGTTTCTGGAGAGTATATATTCTGAAGTCCAGAAAAAAGGAGAATGCTTAAAAAGTAAAGTATTAAAAAACAATATTTGTAATCATCCTCTTTGATGAAATATTGTTTTCTCCCACTGGACCTATGGGAAGAAAGTTGGTATTGAGTTAATCATCAAACACAAAGAGTTAACTATATGAATATACCAGGATCACCCATGAATACGTCTAAAAGATGAGGTGAACAAAATTTTGTTATTCGTTATCACATAGAGGCACAAGGAGTTTGGGTCCTCCAGATGAAGAGTGTAAGACTCACTCAATCCTAGTTCTGTACAGAAACATACACATTTTTATTTGGACTACTCTGGATTCTTATCTTATTAAATAATAAATTTTTCCTGAGTTGTGTGATTAATTCCGGGAAATGAGAAGAAAATCAATGTGATTGTGAGAATGTGGATTTTTATCCACATTGGAAGAAATGGATTACTTCAGTACCCAAATTTGACTAATATAAGACATAAGAGTTCTAACAGAATAGCACAACTATTCCTGTGGATTCAGGCATCAACTTTAGATAGTGTCAGAATTCAGTAAAATTATTGGAGACATACCTGTAATTTCCTGCAGTGAAAAACTTGTTCTAGGTATGAAAAGATACTACACATTTGCTGTAAGACGTACTATGGATAATATCTGTTCACTTCTATCCTCATGTGAAATATTTTACAAAATCCTTACTAAAATCCATATCAGTCCAAAATCTGGCAACTCATCACAGTTCAGGAAAACCACATCTATGCCCAACACCTCTTCTAGGTCTACCCCACACCACTATTCTCTTCTAGATTCTTTTCTTTCAGCATGAAAAACAAACTACACTGACAGACATCTTGCCACAAACTCATGCTTCACCCAAACACATTGCTACAGACACTCTGTAAATTGTTTCACACTATTCATACAAGCTAATGGAAACCTCCTGTGTTGCACATCAATTACACGTGTAAATGCAGACTCCAAAGAGCCCATAATGATTATAAACAAAGGTATGTAGACATTCCTCACAACACTTTATGTGAGACCATGTAAATATTCCCAAAAATGTTGGCACTGAGTAACATCATACAACTTCCATCTGCATATATTCAAAACTATTTGAGCTTCCCATTGCTACCGTAGTAAATTTTCAAAGAAAGTTTTGATTCCCTATACTTTTGGCTTTTTACCTGTATTCTGTATGTCCCAGAAATACCTAAGCCCGTGAAGTGGACAGGGCTTTTTGCACACACTTCTCTTGGTGAGTACACTGGGATTTTGTCTCCCTGAACAAGTAGAAGTCATGGACTGAGAACCATTAAGGAGGTATGATAAAGTAGGGAATATAAATCTCCCAGTTAAACTAGACAGCAACTGCAGAAATGTAGTACTCTATCTGAAGACCTATGTGTGTGTCACCTCCAGCTCTGTGACATGGGGATAGTAATTTGTCTATCCTTTGGTGCTTCTGCAGGAAATAGTGTAAGTAATAGAACTGGACTTCATAAAGTCATTACAAGGTAAAAAGAATCTAATGTGCAGACAACGTCCTGCTAAGTGTATAATAATAGGACATTGAGTACAGGCTTGGAACGTTGATGTGTTTCCAAGAGGAATAAATCTTGCCTTAAATACACATCCAATGCAAGCAGATAGAGAATATATAAAAGACCCAAAGAAGTGACATGGACCTCATCCAATTTCATGGCATAATTTGAGTTTTCTAGAGCAATTAGAACAGAACTGTACTAAAACAGTGGAGTAGTTGGTGAAGGAGGAAAATGATAAAGCAAGAGAATTTCTCTTTGAGAATATAAAGTTGGTTGGTGGAGAACTCAATGGAATGGGCTTGTTAGCAGTCAGATATAGGACGTAAGAGAAAAGAGAAGGCACTGGTGAAACATAAATCCACTTTGGAAAAGAAAGGTGGAGAGGGGAGAGGATATGCCATTAGGAAAGACATTGAATGGGGTTGTCAATATAAGGTGGACTCTTGACATCATACCATGGTGACACTTCTCATTTCCTGTGACTACATTTTAAGCTATCTGTTCAACTCTTTTCTTTCAATCCCATATGATACTTCTTTACTGTAGTTCTGGGTGGTAAACACAAACACTGCAAGGGATTGATAACATCTGAAAGTCTTTCAAAAATATGAAAACAATTTTTCCTCCTGTCAGTAACTTTTTTAAGATTTGTTATGCAGGTTTCAATATTAAAGTTAGTTGTCACATTTCTATTTTCTTATTGGATATTCGTGTCTCATTTGCTACAAACATCTACTTACCAAAATTAATTTCATTAATTTTCTAAACTGTAAAAAGAATAAGTTTCTAACCCCAAGAACTAGTCAGTGTGAATTATAGATCAGCGTAAGAATCTGTGGGGAAACTTTAAACCACATACAATCCGTAACACTTAACATACAGTACGTTCTCGTATAATTAACTTGTACTCTGGATGGCTATGCTTTCCCAACTTTCGTGTGTGAAATCCTACTCCGTGATTTGATGGCATGAGATGGTAGAGACATTGGGAATGAATAATGTCATGAGATCAGAACTCTTAATAGTGAGATGATTGCACATGTAAATGCTAAAATCTTCCTCTCCATGAGAGGACACAGCTGTAAAGTATCATCTTATAATCCATTTTTCACTAGAGATTTAAGTTTTGAGTGCCTTGATCTTCATCTTAATCTTGATCTAAGGTGTCATAATTATGAAAAATAATAATTTCTTATAAGTAAGAGACTATTGGACATTACGTTCAGGGCAGCTGCCATGTGCCAAAATAGTGGGTAATAAAATTATATTTGTACAAGGTATACAAGCATTGATAATAGCCAGATAGTGAAAAACAGCATTTCCATTTGCTACTCCAATCTGGATGATGTAACCACCTATGTGTAGGTGTTTAGCAGTTATGTTTCCCTCACTAGATCATAGAATTACTGACATGAGTGACCAATGGAAGTTCATGCAATGGACTGCAGTTTCACTCAGTGTCAATACATTTAGATGAAGGCTACAACAAAAGTAAATCTTTAAATGTAATTGAAAACTAAAGTATCTAGAGACCCACAGACAGGGTCCATGAGAAACACAGGAATCTCTACATAATAGTTTCAAAACCTCTGTAGGAAAATCTTTAGGAAACAGCAAAAATATTGCAATATTTATAAAAAAATATTACAGTGGCAGAAAAGTACAACTAGAGGTTCCATTTGACCCAGCTATTCCTCTGCCTGGTATCTTCCCAGAAGAATTAAAATCATCATACCACAGGGATATATGCACAATTGTGTTCATAGCAACACAATTTGTAATAGCTAAGTCTTGGAAACAACCTAAATGTCCAACAACTGATGAATGGTTAAAGAAGATATGGTTTTTCTACACACCACCATAAAGAAGGATAAACTAGAGTCATTTGTATGTAAATGGATGTTCCTTGGGAATATACTCTTAAGTGAAATAAATCAGACATTTATCAGTACACATTGAATTCTTTCTCTGATATGAGAAGCCATAAGTGTAAATAAGGACAAAGGGGAATAATAGATATTATGTAAAAAGAAAAAAAAAAGTATTCAAAAGAGAGAAGAACTAGATAGGGAAAAGGGGGATAAAGAAGGAATGTTAAAAGAAAAGTAAAATGAAAGAAAAAAATGAAAAAATGTAAATAAATTTGTTGCAAATAGAGAGGGGAGGGTGAATGGAAGGGAGGGCATGAGAAGAGGGGGGAACCAAGATACGTCATGTACAGGTACAGAATAACCATGTTGATTATGATCATTATATATACAATGTGCCAATACATGTTTTTGATAAAAATAAAAATTAAAAAAATTAAAATTCTCAGATATGTAGAAAATTTTGTGAACACATACGTAGCTTACTGTCATGGGTGAGATGCCCTGATGATTGCTGTCAATTACGTCCCAAATTATATGCCCAAAACAATTCTTTTACATTTCCAATGAATCAAGTATAAATTTGACTAAAATATTCAAATTCCTTATCAGACATTAAAGTAAAGCAACATTGTACTGCTCTTCTATTCGTTTTTGTTTTCTTTTGGTGGGGGGTTCTGGAGATCGAATTCAGGGCCTTGTTCTTCCTAGGCAAGTGCTCTGCCACTTGAGCTAAATCCCCACCCCGTACTGCTCTTCTAAAATGCAGTAAACATTTTAATTTTAGGACAAATAACTGATAACCTATGTGTGTGGTGGCATAATTTTGTAATAATAGAACAGTTATGCTTTTTCTTATAGATTTATCATACATGTTAGCAGTGTCACATTTGAGTAAAGGATTTCTAAGTAGGGAATTTGTTTTGAAAATATTTTTTAAAAATTAAAAATATAATACACAGGGATAATGTTAGTATCATGGCTTTAAAAATGATACTTTGTATATTGATATGTACTTAATAAAATTTACAACAGAACTTTTAAAAAGAGATTTTATATTTGTCCAAATAATTTCATGGGTTTTCTTGCCTTGTTAGGATTAAATATTTAAAAATTTGTTTTATAATTCTGATTGCATAAACTATTGTAATGTGGTGGCCTTTTTTCAAGAATATCATTTTTTCTAATATCACTCAATTGTCAAGATTTTCTTAATAAGTGAGTAAAGAAACTAAATTGTTTTGCCAAATTATTGCTTTCTGTATTGTTTTTAGTGATAAAATTAATAAATCATGTTCCTCTTGATGGATAAGAGACCATTTGCTAAAACAATGTATGTTCTTAGTTGGTAAAATAGATATTAATTTTTGCACACTTGGTTCAAAATTGTTTACAGTTCGGTATGTGCACCTACAAAATCCCAAAGTTGTTTTTAAACTGTAATTCTTAGTTTTGGCATTAGTAAATGGTGTGCTACTTCCCAAATAATAATTTACAGCAGTTTATAAAAGGTGACTCTTAAGGTATAAGAGGTGACTCTTAAGTATTTGCTTGATATACCTTTATAAAAAACTAAGTTTGCTTCACAAAAATATTGGTTTTGTTCAATTACCTTTGTCACTATGTTTCTTAATTCAAGTCTAATATACAGACTGGATTTGCTTTGCTCTCTTGGCTTGCTTTATGTCTGCTTATAAAATCTGTATGTAGAGACAGGGGGTGAAATTTGCCAGTATCAAAGAATCACATATGTGTCAGCCCTACCAAAATATGTAGAACTGTAAAGGTGATAAAGAGGGGTTCTGATAAATGATTGTCTATAGGTCAAAAAGCCTTTGTAAGAGGTGTAATAGTTGGATATCTCCTGAGTTTGACTTTCTTTCATAATTGATTTCACAATTTTTATTGTGCTACTTTTTCGAACTCACACATCAGGCTTCCCTTTGCTTATGTTACAGCTACTTTTGATGAAATCAACACATCAATCCAACATGAGACAGCCAGCCAGATGATGTGGCACCTCAATACCCTCAGGATAGAGACCTTAAATAAGCAAGGGAGCATTGTAATTGGCACTTGGAAACAAAACTCTAAAACTTAGGGTTTAAAAAAAAACTTTTTAAAAACTTGAGTTGTTTTCCCTTTTGACACTAATGGTTTCCAGAGACCTAGGGCATAAACTGCTTCTCCTGCCTCTCCTTGGCCCAGATGAACAAACAAATTATGTAAATACTTATACCAGGAGAACTGGTGCCCAGTTTCCTTCCCATAAGAAAGGGGAAAACGTGCTAAAGACAGCTAAAGGGAAAAAGCAAGTGTGGAGATATGCATTGTCTTTGTTCCCCTTCCCTCTGCTTCTTTCTCTCAAAGAAATTTGCACCCTGTAAATGAGGAGGAGATGGTGATTTGAGGTAAATAGACCCTTCTATTTCCTCACAGTTAGCTTTGAATAAATCTTTTTCCCTTTTTATCCAGATATGTAGAATTCTTCAATTTCATCACTGATCAGCAGATGAAACTGTGCATATGAGACTAAGTGGTCAGTAAGTGTTTCTGAATAATTCTGCATGAATGTACAACTTCTTGTGCATTACTCTGTTTCTTTCCTTATCTACCAAATAATGGCTTTAATTTTCACTATAATGATTGAGGTAAAATAAGACCAATTTACTGAGGCCTTAAATCAGAGTTTATCAACTAATTGGTATTTTTTTTTTAACACTGACTAGAGAAAAGTGCATTCATTTGTTGCCATTGTAGACAGGCATAAATGACCAAGCTTTTCATAATGTGTATGTTCTAGAAAACATATTGAATCAGATTGTCACATAAAATATTTGTTTTGATAATACTTTTCTCTTATTTATTATTTAAAATATATTGGTTTACATTTGTTTTCAATTTGTATTATGTGCAATTTTTTCAGACTTTTTATTTCCTATTCTCTAAAAAATGAATGGTGGGAGGGATAGTGCTACGTACACGCAAACGGCCCATATTGGGAATCTAAAGCAAAGGGATAACAATTTCAAGGACAAAATTGACAATTTAACAGAATTTAGTATTACTAGGCAACCACCATAGAATCACAAATATATTTTAAAAGATCCCTTGGATTTCAAGAAGTAGCTAGGACAGCTTCACTGAGATAGAAGTAGAAAAGTTAAATCAGTAATACATAGATTGGTTATTGTATCTCCAAGACCTCTGAAATTCTAAGCACAGATGGTTCATTCTAATTTGTCCAATAATATTCACTCACCTAGTATTAGGTATATTTAAATTTTTGAAAAAAACAGAGAATAGATGTTATCAAGGAACTAGACGTGGTTTACAAAAATTCTTTTAGACCATATGAAATCTTCCTCATACACATAGTATAAATAAGACCTTGACTGTACTAAAGAAAATTAATGATTGTACAGAATGAATAGCTTTACAAATTCCATATGCTTTCTTTTCTCAGTGCCCGGTCACGGAAGGGAATCCAAGACCTCAGTGTCACTGAGCTGTGCTCTACAACTGAACTACACTCCCATTTCACCCTTTGTATTTTTAATACAAAATTCCTTCTTAAATAATCTCTTGTTTCAAAAGTAAGTCATGAAAGGACCTTTGGAATATTTAGAATCAGGTGATAATTAAACTATATTATTAGAATTTGAAATAATTTTTTTTCAGTTAAATATGCAGGTTTTAAGAAATATATATAGCACAACACTTCATGAAGAAATTACAACTACTAATTAATAAAACAGAAATTAACACACTGGAAAAGATAAATGAGGCAGGGAGCAACAAGACAGAGGTAACAGCAAAACTTACAATAAAAATGAGAAATGTTTACAAAGATCTTTGATATTTTAATTTCTGAGAGAGTCACTGTGTGGTCCAAGCCAGGCATCCAATTTTGATCCTGTTACATTTTACATCGGCCATTGGAATGCTCAGATTGTATATGTGTACTACTGTGCCTGGCTAATTAACGATATTTTAAAAGAAAAGGTACGATTATATAATTTAATGAAATTAAATTAGTACATATATCAATTCTTAGAAATACATAATATTTCAAGCCTGGTATATGAATAAGAGAGATTGAGCAAAATCCAAAAATCTGGCAAGTAACTGAAGCAGCAATCAAAAAATTTTCCTTGGTGGATGTGGTGGTTCACATCTGTAATCCCAGCACTTGAGAGGCTGAGGTAGGAGGGTCCCTGTGAGTTTGAGGCCAGCCTGGGCTACATAGTGAGTTTGAGGCTAGCCTGGACTACACGGTTAGATCCTGTCTCAGAAAAATAAAAACTAATACAAAAACTTCCCTTCATAAGTTTATCTCTCAATTGAGTTACAAGTGTTTAATTGAACCTTAATATATTGATCCAGATGATCTAGTTGAGATATTCATGGGCTGGAGATTTAGTCCAGTGGTGAGAGTGCTGCTGAGGAAGTGCAAGGCCCTGAGTTTGATCCCCAGCACTAAAAACAAAAACAAAAACACCATATACCTATACGCCATGATGTATATATTTGTTATGTATAGAAAATACATACCAATACAACCATTATACTAAAAAAATGTATGCTAACCTGGCCATGGTCTCACATGTCTAATATAAAGGGGGTAGGAAAATTGCCACTAATTTCACGAAGCTAATGCAATCTTTCCCTAAAACTAGACAAAGTTTTACCTAAATCTAGACAAAGTTTTATAAGAAAAAGGCTTTTATAAGCTCATAACACCTATGCATGAAGATTTTCAAATGCAGGACAAAAATATTACCTAGTCAAATACAAAGGTTTATTACAAAATAGTTTCTCATCTTGGCATGTAACAAAGTAGTATCATGGGTCCCTAGCATGTAATGCACTAGGTTCAATCTGAAGTATTACATACACACCATACACAGACATACACACACACACACAGAGTAACACAGCCACAATAGGATAATTTAAGTGAGTTCATTTATCAAAGATAAGGATGGTTCAGCATCAGAAGACTAAGTCAACAAAGAAAAACCTCAGATGATTATTTGAATCTTGGCATAAATATCTTTTTGAAATCTTAAAGTGTAGTAATTATTCCTTAAAGGGCTCTATAAGAAGTTAAAACAGAGTGACAATTAAATCAATCACATATACTATAAAACTAACACATGGGGAATTGAATGAAAACACTCTACATTAATTATTTTAGCACCAGAAGTAAGTCAAAGATATTCACTGTCTCAACTGTTCTGTCACATAAAACCAAAATTTGTATGTGTTGTTATAATACAACCAAAAAAAAAAATACCATCAGGATTAAAGTGGAAGAGACAAAAATCAAAAACCAAAGATGATAAAAGCATCAAGATGTAATATTTTCAAACAGTGACAAAAGCAAATATACTGTTAGAGAAGATCAACTGGAAAAACAGTTTTTTTATAGTTTTGATGCCCACTAAAACCATGTCAGTACAGTATAACAAATCTAAGAATTTCCTAATCAGAACACATAATACAAAGAAGTTGTTCTCAAATCTTTATTCTCAAGGTCAGTGTACACTTAATTGTAGAGAAACAAAAAGTTATTTTGTTTTGCTTTGTTTAAGAATGAATTTTTAAATCAACCAGTAACAAATGCTGGTGGGGCTGTGGGAAAAAGGAACCCTCCTCCATTGTTGGTGGGAATGTAGACTGGTCCAGCTACTATGGAAATCAATATGGACATTCCTCAAACAACTAGAACTACAGGTTCCATTTGATTCAGCTATTCCCCTACTGGGGATCTTCACAGAAGAACTGGAATCCTCATACCACAGGGATGTATGCACAACCATGTTTGTGGCAACACAATTTGTAATAGCTAAGTCTTGAAAACAGCCTGAATGCCCAACAACCAATGAATGGCTAAAGAAAATGTGGTTTTTTTGCTACCTATCCATCAGACAAAGGTCTAACATCTAGAATATACAAAGAACTCAAAAAAATTAAATCTCCCAAACTTAAAGACCCAATCCAAAAATGGGCAACTGAAATGAATAAACATTTCTCAGACGAAGAAATAAAAATGGCAAATAAATATATGAAGAAATGCTCAACATCACTAGTCATTCGAGAGATGCAAATCAAAACA